>OX155965.1:7124655-7177155 GCA_944548615.1 Micropterix aruncella
AAAACAACGTATATCGTCCTTTTAAAGAGTGGATATATTCGAATTTCAAATCGAATTTTCGAAATGTCATTCCGCATTTAAGAGACGATTGATTGTGATTTTTTTTCATTGTTTTTTGCTTAAATTTGTCTTTAATAAAGACATTTTATTTTGGTTTGCAAAAGGATACGCTTTGTTTTTGAGATGTGGATGAAGGGTGATCGTTCGCTAGCGATAAAGGGATCCCATTAAACCTACAGTGTACCGTCGAAAGTGGTACTCATCCAAGAATACATCTCGTTTAAACAATAAGCATTTCCCAGTCCAGTCCGGGGAAAACCTTCCAGCTATGTAAGTGGCTTTTATTATTTTTATTTTTTCATCAAAGTGTCATCCTTTAAACGAATTCTTTAAAAAAAGATTTTACAAAAAACCAATCAAATATTAACAATATTATACAATTTTATCTTATGTTTTGAACTCTTGTAAATATCATATAGCCTTAAGTATAAACTTCTCGACCAGAAATTACGATTTATATCTTATTTCATGGGAACGAGCAAATGAAGTATTTTATTTTTATTTTCATTTAATAGCTGGCTGATAGCGAGCCCAGCAATCGTATATCGTCCTTTTAAAGAGTGGATATATTCGAATTTCAAATCGAATTTTCGAAATGTCATTCCGCATTTAAGAGACGATTGATTGTGATTTTTTTTCATTGTTTTTTGCTTAAATTTGTCTTTAATAAAGACATTTTATTTTGGTTTGCAAAAGGATACGCTTTGTTTTTGACATGTGGATGAAGGGTGATCGTTCGCTAGCGATAAAGGGATCCCATTAAACCTACAGTGTACCGTCGAAAGTGGTACTCATCCAAGAATACATCTCGTTTAAACAATAAGCATTTCCCAGTCCAGTCCGGGAAAACCTTCCAGCTATGTAAGTGGCTTTTGATTATTTTTATTTTTTCATCAAAGTGTCATCCTTTAAACGAATTATATATATATATATATATATATATATATATATATATATATATATATATATATATATATATATATATATATATATATATATATATATATATATATTATATATATATATATATATATATATAAATATATATATATATATATATATATATATATATATATATATATATATATAATATATATATATATATATATATATATATGTATATACATATATATATATATATATATATACATATATATATATATATATATATATATATATATATATATATATATATATATATATATATATATATATATATATATATATATATATTATATATATATATATATATATATATATATATATATATATATATATATATATATATATATATATAATATATATATATATATATATATATATATATATATATATATATATATATATATATATATATATATATAAATATAAATATATATATATATATATATATATATATATATATATATATATATATATATATATATATATATATATATATATATATATATATATATATATATATATATATATATATATATATATATATATATATATATGTATATATATATATATATATATATAGAGATATATATATATATATATATATATATATATATATATATATATATATATATATATATATATATATATATATATATATATATATATATATATATATATATATATATATATATATATATATATATATATATATATATATATATATATATATATATATATATATATATATATATATATATATATATATATATATATATATATATATATATATATATATATATATATATATATATATATATATATATATATATATATATATATATATATATATATATATATATATATATATATATATATATATATATATAAGTTCCATTGTAATAGAACTTAAATCCAACGCGGATCGGGAGGCCTGGCTGCTGATCAGAAAAAAAACATTCACTAATAATGACATACTCGGCAATAACGACTCCTCGCGCGTCCATGTCAACGAGCATTTGCCTTTTTATTTCAAAGAGCTTTTATTTCAAGCGAAACTTAAAGCCAACAATAAATACAAATTTGTTTGGTATAAAAATGGAAATATCTATCTTAAACGAACCGAAAACGATGTCACAGCCATCCGCATAAGAAACGAAGCGGATCTGAAGAAGATCATCTAAGCAGAACATACCGGACTCGGATCACAAATTTGCCCCATCGGACTCGGATTACGTATTTGATATTTTCTTTTACTACAATTTATTTATAAAATTAGGGATAATTTAATGGACTTAGGAATATTAGAAGAATGTATAGAATATAATCATAGTGGAATCAATGAGTGGATGAAATCAACGAGACGGGGTTCGAGTGATTTATTGAGTATCTGTCTAAATATTGCCTCACTTAGAGCACATTTTAATGTACTTGAAGCTCTAGTACATAACACTTACAATAAAATCGATTTAATATGTCTAACAGAAATTAATATAAAAGAGGAGGAAATTCACTTCTACAGTCTACCGCATTTTCAAATGTACTACAATACTCGTAAGAACCGCAGAGGAGGCGGTGTTTTATTATACGTAAACGAAAAACATAGCTATACACACTTAAAATATTATAATGACGGGGAGAAAACATTTGAGGGAATGACGGGAAAAATAACACTCAGTAATAGATATGAACTGATAATATACTGTATATACAGACCGCCGAACGATAAAAATAGGTCAAATTTTATAATCGAATCTAACAACATGCTAAAAACACATAGACACACAGAAAACATACTTTGGATGGGGGACATTAATATTGATCTCAGCAATAATGAACAGCTGACCCAAAATTACCTCAATATGTTATCATCTCACGGATTGACTCAATGTATAGCTGGTACTACGCGCGAGGCAATAGTTATGGACAAGATATCTTGTTCCTGTATAGATCATATTTTCGTAAGAATAACTAAATCTGAACTAAGATCAGCTATAATAACAACTAAAATATCAGACCACTATATTACGTGCCTAGAGATTCTGCAGGATATTCATTTTAATAAAAACATACACTCTGCGCAAAATATATCATTAGACGAGAAAATGGTCTCAAAACTACTACAAGAGACAAACTGGAATTCACTAGCAAACCACTGTACCACTTCTGCAGCTCTTTATGATGCTATTAGATGTACATTTACACAAATATATGATAAGAGTAAAATACATAAGAATAAACCTAAATTAAAACGAATACAAAAACCATGGATAAATCTTGAGATTGTAAGGCTCATAGGGGAGCGCGATACACTCTTCAGGAAATGCAAAAACTCACCAAAAAATGTATGCCTGAAAAACCAATACAAATACCTCCGCAATAATATCACCGCTAAAATCAGATTTGCTAAAAATGAATATTTCAGGCAAAAAATAACGGAGGCACATTGTATGTATATATATATATATATATATATATACACACAATGTGTATTAATTCATATTATCCTTGCATTAATACGACCAGGAAATAAGCCGTATATTAATAGATAGGCCGTTTAAATAATATATCGCATTACGCAATATTAAACGAGCACACATTGGATTATATTAATAATCCGTACCTCTCCAGATCCACTGGCTGTATGGGCGAAAGTAATCGGATTTGTTACTCGGGGCTCACGCTTGTAAACGTTGCAATTGAATATGGCAACGCATGCATAATTTGTACATATTATGACCGTGGCTCCCTGCTCTCTCATGTCGCCATTATATTTGTGTAATTACGTATGAATAATTTATTGAGAACATGGAGGGCGGTATTAGGTTTGTCGGTGGTGATGGGTTAATGGACCATTGTATTGAAAACTGATTAAAACAATTTGGTTTGTACTAGTGAATATAATATTATTGTAACTCTTTAAGGACCGGTATCACCCTAAACATGCTGTTGCATTATCAAAATAAAATATACAATTACAAATATTTTTGTTTCAAATCTTATACAAATATACAAATAATGGTTTAAAATTTTATGTGACTAGTTTTAGTTAATAATCTTTTATATGTTTTGAGAAATACCCAGTGAAATATCGTCAAAAATAGACCAAAGTTACTACAGAGATTTTTCGAATTTTATTAGTTTTTCAGTGAATTTCAGCAAAAATTTTCGACATAGATAGGAACTGTTAAAATATCAGCGAAGATATATTTTACGATTTTTGTAAATGGATTAAATTTTGAAATGTTTCCAATGTATTTATAGTCTTCTTTCAATCGTAGAACCTCAGATTACTGAAAGAATTTTTATTTCATACTTTTATAGCAATTATTGTGATATAGGAAAGTATTTTTGTTTTTTTTCCGAAATTCTTCAATGGATTCATTGATTCGCTGAAAATAAAAAAATAGACCATATGACTTTGATAAAACTTTAGGAAGATCAATAAAAACATCTTAATTTAAAAAAATATATACTATCGTCATGAAATAATAAATATTTAAAAACTATTTCATCTTTTATAAATATGATTTTGTTCAGTAATATTAAAAATATATTTTGGAAAACGTACATTTTTTTGTTGGAAGAAATATGATATTGTTTGTTTTTGTCTTGAGAATTTTAAAATGAAACTAATTGCGTATATTTTTTATTTTTATTTTTAAAAATGTTGCATTTATGGCCTACCTTATACTAAGACTACTCTCTTCCAGCTTCATTCTCTTCGTCCTCGTCAGTTTCAGAGGTGCCATGTGCCTGAGTTTCTATTGACTTAATAAAATCGAAGTATTTCATTTCGTTTTCGTTTATCTATTAATGTTTATCGTTCATCTATTGATGTTTATCTATTGACGTTTATCTATTGATGTTATTTATAGTTTCTATATGCGTTTTTATCAGATTTTCCTGTTTTCTATTAATATCGAATGGTTCCCTGTAAGTTGCTTTATCTTCACCGGGAAATACCATATTTATGACATTAACTTTGGGCTCTTATAAACAAAATGTAATCCAGACCTTGAATGATGCACATTCTTATTCCCATTTTTAATTACAATTTTGTTAAAGAAACAATACAAAATAATTTTTTATTTACTTACCATTCTTAAAAAAAAAATAATTAAAAATTTATTTACCATTCGTATAGCATAAAAAAACATCAAGGAGACGTTGATAGGCCACTCTTTCTATGATCTAGCCGAATTTGAGGGCCATTACTTTTCAAATATTGTGGCCATTTAAATGACGTTAAATTCTTGACCACCTATGTATGTTCAGTAAAGAGTAGTAATGATGCTTAATACCTAACACAATTATTTTGACACGTCCAAGGCGGGTTTTTAGCCTTCAATTGGACATGACGAAAATGTAATGTAAGTAATATCAGCCTATCAGTGACACCTCGCTGCTAGTTTTTGGGTGCTTTCCGAATATATGGTGTTTATGATTACATTTTACTTCGATTCCGTCCATAGTTGAGTTTTATTTTTGTCTCCCATGGCAGATCCCCCCAAAAAAAAAATTATAACATTTTGGGTATTTTTTTTTCTATTTTATTATTTTTTAATTTTATTTCAAACCAGTTGATAGGAATTCCTACACTTGGTTGTGCCAAAAACTAACAAAAATAACAAGTACAATATTTGAATATACCATATTATACCTATTAAGGTATAAGGTATGAACGTCGGTATTGCAAGGTTTGAACGTTGAACATCCAATCGCAGATTTTCCAGGTTATATAGAGGAAACAACATTTTTCAATATTTTGAATCAAAATTCTTACATAATTTCGTAGAATTTTCATCTGGACAATAGTACTAAATAATCAAACAAATATTGGATAATTTCACAAATTATCATACGGGAAGATATTTTAAATAAAAACACAAATATAAACAGTAATAATAATAATAGTCAATAGCCAATAGTTAGAAGAAAATTGTAAAATAGTCAATAATAGAAAGAATAAGGAATAATAATAGTCAAGTAGGTCAATAAAGCTGCGAAAAATTGATATTGTCGAAATCCTCAATGCTATAAATGGGATTTTTAATCAAAATACCCTGTACCTTTTTCTTAAAGTGAACCTCCCCAGGGCCCCTGATGTGTAATGGAAGTTTGTTGTAGAATAATTAAGATTGGCAGAGAAAGCTATTCTGAACCTTACTCACCTTAAAATGACGCAAGTCCTCTTTATTTCGCGTATTATGCGAATGAATATTTGAGTTAGTTGAAGTAGTCTCGATATTTTTTCTCGTATACATGATGTTTTGGTATATATATACGCGGCGTAACAAAGTCATGATACCAGATTCGATGTCGAAGATATTGAAAACAGATTTCTAATAGCTCGTTTTTGTAGGCGAAAGATCCTTATAACATTTGCCGCCATTCCCCAGAACATGAGGCCATAACTTAATAGGGAATGGAAATAGGCAAAGTAGACAGATTTGGAAGTTTCAAAGCCACATAACAATTTGCTTTTTTTTGTGGCAAATGTGGCGCTACTTAATTTTTTGCTCAGTTCTTCTAGGGGAGTCGACCATTGCAGATTGCTATCATTTAATATTTACGCGGCGACAGGCGAGGGTTGAAAACCCCGCCCACCACCCGGGCAGTTCTAACGACGTGGGTCGTTTTATCTGCCCAGGATGTCATGCAACGACAACCTCACTCGTGCCGGAAGGGTAGCGCGTGAGGGGTGAGCGAACGGAGACCTTAGGAAGGATTCTCCGGGCTTCAGCCTCCGCCGGCACCCCGTAAACCGTTTATTTAAACTTTAAAATGTTTACAATTATTACTTAATTACTAAACTAAACATATTTCATTATTTATATAGTATAATATTATTTTTATTTCAATGATGAGGCGGTGGAAGGTATGCTCCATGCGGCGTGTCGAAAAAATAATAATAAATAAAACAAGCAGCAAACGGCAGGGGCGCCGTCGGAGACGTCGACGACCGGGATCCTGTGAAAGGGCACGCACCCACAGGGGCGATTTGGGACGATACAGTACGGGCGACTGCAGATTGCTATCAATATGAATGCCTAGAAATTTCGTACGATCAACATTTTCTAATACTTTATCACCATAGCTAATACTGAAGATATTATTTTAGGACGGCCGAAGAGAGAAATTTATGGAGTTAACATTGTTTAAAATTTAGGTAGAAACTAACTCCCAGCCTATATCCCATTAGCAGAAGTTTAGGCTATCGGTATGTAGTTGGTTCATTACTCACCAAGTTATAAAATCATTTTCTTTGTACCAGAATTATTGACCTGACTGCCATACCGAACTTACAGAAGTTTCCACGTTAAAAATAATTTAGGAAATTATAACATTTTATTAGTTTTAAGTATTGAAAGAGTTAAAACAGTAAAGATAGTTTGATTAAAATTGTAGCCAATACTGACCAAGTAATTAGAATCAATCTAGTGATAGATTTATATATTGGTGCAAGTTGGATGTTTCCGATGGGTACAGTTTTTGGGTAACATCGAAAATTGTCAGGATTCAATTGGTTTGTCACTAAGTTACGTGTAACGACAGCAATATGTAATGATTACATTTCAATATACTCACGGGTGTTATATGTCAGTGTGGTTGTCACATTGTCCGGCATGTATTTTGCAGTAACGCATGCCGTTCATACGTTGCAACGTAAATGCGCCGCTCGCGCGCTATGCTGCAAATGTTCAGCATACGGCGTAGTTTGTAACACAATCGATTAGTTTATTTGTTAACTGCATCATACCGGCAGTACGAGTGGAGATACTTTTGACCTTTCGCAAGGAGATGAAGGAATTCAAGAAGCTGGTGGATTTCTGCATGAACATACTCGACGAATATGAGACCAAAATTAAAGTATTCGCGGAAATAACATTAGGAATAAATTTTAGTAACTCCCAGCAACCTGACATCGTTAAAATAAGCTTGAGAGCAGGAATTCAAGAAGTTGGTGGATTTTTGCATGGAAAAACTCAACGAATATGAGACCACAATTAAAGTAATCACGAAAATAACATACGGAGTAACTTTAGTAACTCAAAGCAACGTGACAACAGCTTGGTATTATTTTTTAAAGGGCAATGGGCAAACATATTATGTACCTATAAGGGCGCTGGAATCGCCTTTCAATAATAATAAAGTTTTTACTATTGGAATGATCTCTTTTTGTAGAATATTTATGACTACCACTACCTATGTACCTAAATTATGGGCCGTTTCGGAGTTTTGTTGTACGGAATATTTTTAAATATGGCTATGTACACGATAACCCTCAACTAATATATTGTCAAATATTTATTTAAAATATAGTATTTGCAGTAGGGCGGTGTCAACAATAACGGGTGAACCCGTCACCACAGGCTGGAATAACGATATGTCATCGTTCTTTCAGCCGTGGGATGAGCGTAGAAGACTTACAGACAACACAAATCTACTGTCTAGCTCTGCCAACATGCCCGTTAGAGGCCAAAGTCTTACGGCGAGGCACCGTTTAAGCTACCCAGCGGTAGTCTCGCACCCTGACTATCAGTTTTGGAAGGATATCTCCGGCTGGAATTAGCCATTATGATACCTCCAACATCCTGACTGGTTACAGGTTCAAAGTCACCAGCGCGATCCTCTCCCTGGTGTAGCGGTAATCGGTGTATACAAGAATCTATCACGGACCACGGAATCCTTTTCCCGGCTTTCTCACCCAGTATCAGATAGCCGAATGTTCGTTTCAAGAGCGGCTGCCACGCGATAAACAACCGCTCCCGCTCTATAGGAAACAATACTGGTTCCAGACTTCCCAGGCTGTCAGTCGGAATGCACAATCGATTGGCTGACGATGCAGGGTGCGCTAACCGCCCAGGAGCGTCCGCAGGTTGACTCCTAGGGGAAGCAGGCCCACAGGTCAGAGTCCTACCTGGGCTCGAACTTCTGCGTGGAGGCCGCCGGATGGGATGACCCGTAAATTTTGCCAACCCTAAACGCATTGGTCTTAGAGGCCTAACTACAACAGAGCCCATTAGCTTCCAGACATAGCCTATTTGCAGTGAAGGTCCATAAATGCTAGCCAAGATAGCATATTATGATGTATGGTCACTTGGCACACCATGTTGGACAGTTGACCTTAGTGATTTCGCCGGAAAGTGACGTCATCAACGTAGAGATGGGAGTGGAAGAGAGATGGTATAGGTGCTCTAACCTTGTATGTGTGCGGTGATGAGACTGGAGGTTGTTCTGAAGATCTATTCTGCTGGTGTGATGATCGATGCACCCCAATAATTGTTCTTTTGCACTTTGGCACGAACTGCTCGAATTGGGCGAGCACTTTGAACGAACCGGCGGACGCGGGCAGTCACGTTACGTTGTCGTGTCGACTGTCCGACGACTTTTGCCGCGGTACCGTCCGTTTTGCATTGCTAGTGTGTCCCGAACTATTCCGATCGTCCCGCTTCGGAGCGGGAACACTTAGCATATTACATTTGTCAGTAGACTGCGCTGCAATGAAATCATGAGACACATTACAGAGCCCAAGCAAAATATCCCAGTCGTTCCCTTCCATATTTTACTGATAAAAAACTAGTTTGTGCTTACACATCATAATAAATACTTTTTCGTTTCAATTGTTCTGCGAAGGTTATAGTTTAGAAAGTCATTAAACATATAATGCCTCGACGTGTTAGGTGCTCTCATATATGTAGGTTCGTTGCATGTGCGCGAACATCCACGCAGACTCGGGGAGTTGGCAGGCCACCTTGTATAAAGAACAAACGGAGGTTTGGGATGCAACCTATAATAAAATGTGCGGAATATGCATAATATAGTGTTGTACATCAGGTAATTTATAAGATGAAATAATTTCAATAACATTTAAGTAGACATAATTCCAAAACGGCTCATAATTGCGACGAGTCGTGCTAGTAATATATGTTAAACATAAATAGGTCTTTCCATTGGTACATGATTTATAGCTATTGGAGAGATTGAAGGGCGAGCCGAAAATGCATTATTCTCTTTTATTTTGCATGATATGCATAGCGAAACTGCCATTGCAATTGACAAAGTAAAAAATCTAATAATGTTTTTTCTATATTAATTGGCTGTGTTTCAATTGAAATTCTAAACTTTACGACATTTTTTTATGTGTAATAACGAATATCGCCTAAGCCATTTTATTAACCATCATGAAAAAAATGAGGAGGTAGTCAATTCGTTTGTACTTCTTTTTTTAACGTTTATAACCTCAGAACTCTACCATTTATGAACCGTTTTGGAAAAATATTTCTTATTCGAAAGAATATACTTACAGATTGGTCCCATTTTTATCGAGATCCTGTTCTGATGATGGGATGCATGAGGAATTGAGGGAACTCCTCAAATATTATCACATGAAATTGAAAATTGACATGTAGGCTCAATTCCGATTACAATTCATTTATTTTTATGTTAATCATAATCTGATTCTACACCCTGGGTTTGCTCCCAAAGAGGGAACTACTCAACGGTCAATAGAACAGATCCCAAATTTTGTATACTTATTCAGTTATGATAGCCCGTTTTAAGTTTTATCATGACATGGCTGCTGCACCCAGGGTTGGCACCCGACGAGGGAACTCCTCAACGGTCAACAGCACAGACACAATATTTTGTATATGTGTTTAATTATGATAGCCCGTTCTAAGTTTCACCATAACATGGCTACTGCACTTATTAAAAAATTGGAGTAGGTTTTTCTTTTTGTTAAAATTTTGTCTATTATATATGATAACATCTTAATATAAATTAATCATTATCTTATAGCCATTATGTTAATTACGGTTGGCTACAAGAACGCGTAAATCGATAAGCCTAAGATAAGTTTGTACTAATTTCAAATTTAATTAAAGATTTTCTTTACCATTGTTAGTGTTTTCAATACAATAAAGTTATTTTTCTTTCCTTCTTCCTTCTTTCTTCTTAATTAGGTTTTCGAAGAATATCGCAGTTGTTTGACATTATAAATACGATCAACATGAATTTACCGCATGAAGTTTGTAACACCCGATGTTTCGGAGATGTTGTAAGCGCCGTTGTCCATAGTAGACTGAGACAGTCTACCCTGGACAACGTCGAATGCAACATCGCCGAAACGTCGAGTGATCTTATTTATAATTAGGGCTCATGCGTAAATCAATATTTGATGCTAGAAGCCTTTTAACCTTTAAATTGCTAATATGTTCCTTTCATATTCCCTTATGCTCTCGAAGATCTTCACGTACTTTAATAATATAACACTAATCGAACAATTTATATAGTAAATGCTTTGAAAATACAATGGAAAATGTCACATAGCGGTCGATTCCCATTAGCCTGATAAATAATGCGTCGTCGAGCGGTACGGCGGCCGTAGCCGGCTGGACCACTTTCGCCCGTGTGTATGGAACATGTCAGAGTGTCAGCTGATTGCCCGATCGCTCACCATACGAGATTGATGCGGACGCACTACTTCTTGGTAATAAAATTAAATGTTATATACTAAATTCTTAGGCCGAGCCCGGGCAATTTAGTAACAGTAATTACCTAGCGCAGTGATTGCGCATCCAACTAGGCTATAACATATTGTGAGAATGAATTACTTACTCAAACGGGATCGTAGTGCGCTACAGAAAGTTTGAACTGATCAAGAGTTTGCTAAGGAAAACAGTTTTCTGGGTTGGGCACCGAGAACGATATTGGAAGCCGCTTAGCTGGCCCATGCCGGGAAGATGTACGATAGCCAGTTCTTTTGGTCTAGGGCCATGCTGGCATTTTTACAGGCCGGATTAAGTCTATTAGTTTGTTTGTTTGTTTCTACTCTTTTTTGTGAAATATCACAATGGGTGGGTTTATTGTCATATGCCAATCTCTTAAAACCAACCCTATTATGAAATGTTTTATGTATGCGTGCATGTAGCATGTGTGTGTGTGTCTTGTTATTGCAGTCGCTTGACAGAATCGAAATGCAATTCCGTTAATTTTATACCAAGAGAAAATGGAGACCCAGCCGGGAATCGAACCCAGAACCTTACAATGTAAGATCAGGCGACCTAACCACTATGCTAATTGTCATCAATGAACATTAATTTAGTGATGATTATGCATATCTCTGTATCTGCTGATTGTTTTCCGATTACTTTTAATTACATTAATTATATTTAAAATGATGTAATTTGAAGTATGCCCAAGCCATTTTTAATAGCTACGCTTGCCTTAGTACCGGCCTAGGCCTAGTTATGTGGCGTTGATTTGATTAAATACTCAGCTGCGGTGCTCTCTATTCTGCTTTTGTTGACATTGAAGTTTTTAATACCGATAATGCAATAATGTACTGCAGATAATAAATAGTACTGGACTTTTCTTTGGTGGTGAACGGTTTCATGCAGCTTGGGCCACAAGATCCATTTTGTTCTCGGATCGGCTCAACTCGATTCAGCTCCTATCCAGAAACCTCCTCGAGTGGAAGGCTGCCCCGGGTAAGACTCCTGTGTTTTTTAAGGCCTGAGAGCTGGTGGACCGGTTTTCCCGGCGGGATTGCATCCCGGCGCCACTGGACGGTTTGCGCACCGGTCGTCGAAGCCGATCGGTTGTGCATTCTGACTAATTGCTGAAGGGGTCTGGAGACTATGGAAATACACTGTTTGCCCATAGGGCGTTCTTTGCCCATAGTGCCACTCGGTCCCGTGTGGCACTACGGGCGAAGAACGTCCAGGTCCGCGATAAGTTCAAATTGAATTACCGTTGTAATACAACAGGTAGAGGTCGCGCAAGCGACTTCGAACTCGTAACCAGTCGAGAGACTGGAGTAATCTGGTCGCAACTGGAAGTAAGGGCGTGAGTGTATGCCCACTAGGTAACATTCTTGGATATCTCGCAAATATGGGTTGGCCTCTTACGGGCATGTGGCGGAGCTTGACGGTGGATTGTTTGGTCCTAAGTCTTTTGCGCTATTTTCACGGGAGATAGAACGATTACTTAGTTAAAACTTCCTGAGGCGACGGGTTCGCCCGTTGTAGTCGACAACTCTACTACTACTGAACTTTTCTTTAAATATATAAATAAAATAATATAATAAGTGATACTTGTGTATATCCTAAGAAGGTCTTCGATTTGATTTCATTTCCAATGAGGAGCCACTAACTAATGGCGGTATTGCATAACTGTCACGGTGCTATATCAAGCTAATGTCAACTGGACATGTTCATATATGGCCAAACCTCATCGCTTTTACCACAATCTTACTAGTTGCCGCATAGAAGTGATTACTTAATTATATAATCCTACCATTATCCGTGAAAGGCAAATACCGTTAATCCAGCGATCGACTCATTGTAGAAAAAGGCGGTATTTTATAGTCATTTAAATCAATCTCATGTAACAAACGCAATGCAAATGTGACAGAGACATGCAAGTGAAAGCATAATCAATTCAATTAAAGTTCATAGCAATTAACAAAAGCGAATTCCAGTCGAGTTTTTTGCAGTGGAATCTGACTTGTCAAACTATGCAGAGCGCGAAAATTTAGGTCTGTTATTATTATTATCATTATATATCCTAAAATCCTTAATACATATTTTAGTCACCTCTCTTTTAATTGCTTTGCGTTACTTCATTTTATTTTAAAATTTAAATACAAAACTAAAATAATGCATAATCAAATAGGTATAGTGTAAAAAATAAACTAGAACTTGTATGTTATTTTACCCTTTTTTCATTAATTTAGGTACTTCCCTTCGGCTACGTAGCGACCAAATTTGGTTGCACATCATAACACCGTTGACTACGTAACGGTCAATATTGGCGGCTTGCTCCCGGAGCGCACAGTAATATTATTTTCTAATTCGAACGCATCCTAAAATCCATACCAAATATGTCATTATTACCATAGATACATAGACGGCCGCTTAAATAATTTCGCGCGACATTTCGCGGATATTTTTGGTAAAATTCCATTATCAAACATCGTAATTTTTTTTCCAAGAAATCATCAAATTTTATTGTTTTTTATGAGCTAATATCTAATTATTTTTGTATGTAAATAAGCAAAACGAAATATTACTTTTGATAGAGAATCTAATAAAGATCACGATAGTATTTACAATTTCCAAATAGAGTTCAGTATTTTTCTGTAAGACAATTACAAGTTAAAATGTTGTTTTTTTCACTTTTTCGACTTTCTCATAATTATCTAATTGTTTTACAAAATATCAATGCAATTATTGCATAGTTATTTTTTTAAGATTGCTATAGTAGTTCCATAGTTAAAGTACTTTTTGTCGAGCGCTGCGATATTGCAAGAATTTCCAATAAATTGCCACGGTCTGCCATGAAATTATTCCGCTAATTGAAGGGTTAAAGTATTTTTTTTTGCATTGAAATCGTCTTTATTCTCCTGAATTTCCAGTAATATTACCGGTAAGATCGCGAAATAACAAGCGATATACAGGGAGCATCCCTAGAAACTGCAACAGGATATTCGGGAAATAAAATCCATTTTTTCAAGGGGTAATTCTGTGTATCCAACTAAAGAAGAAACACTAAAATGATGTATTTCGAAAGAATTAAACAATTGTTTTTTTTTGTAGGTTTTTCTTTATGTGCAAATATTCTAAATAAAAACCTGAGAAGTAAATGTAATTAAGACTCGACGTTAGGATAATAACTATTTCATCGCGGTACCGACGACCTAAATCAGAAAAGTTGTAGAAAATTTCTAACTCAGTTTTTTCTGATAAAATTTCTGGGGTAAAAAAAAACTTCACCAAAAAATATTAAAACTCCCTAGAAACCTATTTTTAGTTATTCATTTTCATTTTGATGCATCTTGAAAAAAGGATTTTATGTCCCGAACATCCGGTGTACCTACCTATCGGTACACAAAATCGCACTGGTATGGTGTTATACAACATTATAGAATTACCGCTGTTATACAACAGGTAGAGGTTGCGTAAACGACTTCGGACCCATTACCAGTCGGGAGGACGGAGGTATCCTGAAGGTTAATTCCAGACGGAGATATCCTACCGAAACTGGTAGTTAGAGGGCGAGGCTGCCCGCTGATTACCTTTCCCGGTGCCTCTCCGTAAAGCGTCGGTCTCTAACGGGCTGCTGGCGAGCTAGACAGTAGATTTGTATTGTCTCAAGTCTTCTACGCTCATCTCACGGCTGAAAGAATGATTATATATCATTATACCAGCCTGGGGTGACGGGTTCGCCCGGTGTAGTCGACACCGCCCTACTGTTACTACTTTAGTTTCCCTTTCCATTCTCCTTGCGGCCTGCTAGTCTACTATACCGAAATTCACATCGCCACGCTTTGATATTTGCAACCCCGGTCGTCAACTTTGTACGACATATGCTCGCATCTGATAGGAGCTTAATATTACACGTTCTCTTTGGAAATATCGAGAGCGCTGCTCGAGGGCATTCAGTCGGCCCAGGGCCCGAAGCCGGAGTTTCTAATTATAATAATATGGGGCGGCACTTAACAAATATCTACCATATCTGGCGCGTAGCTCTGTCCTGATCCGAGCGAGAAAAGCGTGTGGACGACTTACGTAACAATTAATTGCAATAACGAGCCACCATTTAACTGCATTGTGCATTTAAGTGGCCGTAACTGATAGAAATTTTGATTTTTTTTAATCGTAGGTAACTAAAATCTATACATATGTACGTTCACGTAGAAAAATAGACAATATTAAATCAACTTGGGCATAATTTAAGAAAATATAAGAAAAACTCTTTATCCCAAGAGATTGAGTTGCGGTCAACCATAATCCACCGCAAATCAAACCAGATTTAATTGATATGTCGTTAAGGCGACATGAGACCTCAGAAAAATATCCGAAATTGGCGGACACGCGAAGAAATAGGCGGGGCCAATTTTGTAGGGTTCGACCAATGAAAATCAAGCGTTGACGAGCGTAAGGCACGATTCGACGTCCGCTCGCGCCAGCGATCGGGCGCATATTAAACATTCATCGCAGCGCTAGCACAGAATAACTATTTTTGCGCAGTGGTGTTACTATAAGGGTGTTAATGGCAAAGCATATTTAGCGTAACTGTCAGAGCGCTCTCGCGTTTTTATTAATTGTAATTAATTTAGGGCTTAATTAAATAAGCGTAATCAGTCAATTTAATGAAATTAAAATAAAACACACTCACCGCTTACATTGTAGGAGTAATAGCGCCTGAAAGTTTTCGAAATCAGTTTAAAGCCTATTAAGGCTTGGTCCAAGGCAATGAGCAATTTTTTTGAGTCCAAATTGTAAATTGATTCTAACGTTAAAACTAATATGTTAAAACTAATATTTAACGAAATGTTAAAACTAATATTTCGTCACTACGTCCAATATTAGAAGAATTGGTGTTTCACAAGGACGGTGCTCATATTCAAAAGGAGTTTTAATTAACCAGCGTCCTTGAAGTAGGTGAATTAGTACGAGCAAATAAGCAACTTTTAACTTTCCTACCATTCAAAAAGTGGGTAAAAATGGTTGTTTTTTTTCATTACATTTCCTAATAACAATACTTGTTTACAGATATTTTTTACACATTTTTTTTGTATTTAGACTTATAGGAACAATTTGTCGTATCACGTATGCCTTATAGGTTTCGTTTTTTTAAAATTTATATAAAAAAATTGCGGCTCGGTGCGGTTTGTTGCGTACGGCGATAATATGGTGGACGTATCACGTACGTTCCTATAGGTAGGGCGTTAATAACAAAAATGTGGATAAAACAAACAACAAAACATGTATTTTTTCAACTTTATTTTTTAAATTTAGAAAAAAATATTTATTACAAAATATTGTAACGGACCTTAAGTCCACTACATAAGATCAACAAATGCATCGATTTCCAGTGAAATCCACTGACACAATTCAGCTATTATTTTGACTCGTGCATCTATGAATCAGCATAATGAAACAATACTTTTACTCAGAATATTTCAAATTGCATCAGTGCACGGCCTATATAAACCGGCCAAAAAGCAACCAAATTATCAGTCCCCGATTGATCACCTTCCCCCAAGGTTGCGACCGCATATCTGGTACCCCTCTACGAGGTCGCTCAACGGATCCGGCTCCTTGGTTTCCTTTCCTCATTTTCCCTGAGTCTCGAAGCATCAGTCTGTCATCCCACAGACCCGAGTCGTGCTCAGTCCTACATAACCGCCGTCGCGCAACCCTCGCGTCTCGATAAAGTAATCCGGGCACTCGTTAATTCGGCAAGCATTATAACTGGCAATATTCAATCGATTCAATCAATAAATATCTTCTGCTTCATCAAAACCGCCTTTAAATACGGAGATAACTTGTAAGTTGACACCACCACCTCACATAGAATAATTTGGAGTCTTGTGAGGGGTGGTCCCTCACAATATATAAAAAGCGCTGAGCACAATGCGCCATCTAACGGTAGGTAAAATATCTCACATATCGTTTATTCGCCATATTTTACTTACCGATAGATGGTGCAGCGCTCAACGCTTGTCAAACTTTTATTAATTTAAGTTGCTCAAATTTAAAACAAACATTTTTTTTATTCTTTTATCAATAAATTGCTTTCTTGGTCGTACTGATTTACCACTTCAAGGATGTCGGGTAATTAAAACTCAACTGTATATTTCATTAGTATTTTTTCGTAATAACCTATTTATTAGGAAACTAATTTAGTGTCGTTCTCTTTTTAAAATAATGACGCGCGTGGGCGCTTGAAAGAGATAAATATGTTTTATTGTATATGCTGCTTCCGAATTATGAAGTATTGCCAGTTGACATTTCAGCGTTCAAATGTTTGAAGTCAGTCACTGCGCTGACCCACATTTTACGGATGGCTTTCGACAACATTCGGCAACATTCATTCTGGTAAAATAAAATAAACTTTTCTTTCTAAGCTAAAAATAAACACTTTATGGCCTAACAATGTAGGTATGTAAGTGCATTAAAAGATTAAAAACTGTAAAGCATTTGACAGCCACAAATCAATGTAAGCGCCGTCCGCCGACATGAATAGTATATCTATCGACAAAATAGTATATCTAATCCATCAAATAAAATTTCATTTACTTTATTTTTGCTTTACTTTACCTCACTTAAACAGTGAAAAATTGAGATTTTGCACTCAATTTTAAGTGATATTAGAAGTTTAACATTTCCATTGCAGATTATATTTGGCGTATAACCAAATATTTGCGCGGATATACCATTCCATTACTCTGAAATCGCTTATGACAAATAATAACTTTTTTGGTGGTATTATTAGGAAAAAAAAAATATCGCTTTATCACATTTTAATCATTTACTTGGCACGAATTACCAATATAGTTTCAATTTGTTTCCCACGATAAATTGTAAGGGGCTCTCTAGACGATCAAGCATGCTTGTCAAGCATCGCGTCGCGGGCTGGGTTTGTAGTTTTATACTAGGGAGTCACGTCATTCATCAATCGATTATGTGTTATTAACGTGAATACCTGGTATAAACTACAAAATTAGGCATTTGTGGTAAATATTTAAAATAAATATTTGCATAATTCCTGTGGTTTACGATCCCCTCCCAGCCCGCGACACGATGCATGACAAGCATGCTTGATCGTCTAGAGAGCCCCTAAGGAAAAATAAATTTTTTTGTCATATTCAATTCAAATATCAATAATTAAATCCACGTGGGAGTCACTTAAATTGATCACGAAATGTCAACTTTTCACTGTTTGAGAGAGGTAGTCGCCTTAAACCTGAACACTCAATATTCTGCTTCTAGCTTTCTTATTAATTAACTGATTCTAGGCTGCATTGCTAAATATATAGAATAAAAGCCAGTGAAATTAATCAAGGATATTTATTTGTTTTTTTTTTAGAATTTGCAATTTGATTCATATTTTTTTTTCGAAGGTTGCAATTTATTTCATAAAAAATAGTTTCAATTAGGTATCCATTTTAAAAATAAATTTTTTATTTAAAAAAATTGAAATGCTGTTCATTGGTAGCCGCATATTAGGTTAAACTGCTGAACCGATGCTGGCATTTTTTTGACACTCATTTTGAATACACCCTCCGAAGAGCTGTGTTTTCGTTAAATGGTCTTCGAGTACGAACATTGTGTTCGATTAATTATCTCAAAATCCTTTTATCGAAACCGATTGATTTGTGGACCAAATACAAAAATTACATATGATATTTTGCATCAGATGCGTACAAGAATATCAAATACAGGTTTTTGGATATAGGGGGGGGGGGGGGTTGGGATTGGCGGAGGTTGCGGGGGGGGGGGGGGGGGGTTGAAGGGGAGAGTTAGGGGGGTGGAGTTTAAAAAGGGTGAGCTAGGGGAAGGTTTGGAAGAGGGGGGGGGGAAGTTACTGGGAGGGGGGTAAAGTTTGGGCGGGGGGGGGGGGGAGTTACAGAACAACGTCTGTCGGGTCAGTTGTTATTAATATTTCCTGAATATCTTATACCGTCTTAATAAGTCAAAATGTCCACATACAAAATATCATTCTGATCATGAAATTCTTTAAAAAGCTACTGCTAATTGAGCGCAAATCACATATCATCTACTTAAAATTATCGATTCCAATATACACATATACTTAATTTCAGAAATCGGGTGCGATATGTTTTTAAATTATCTGGTGACATGGTATTCCATCTCAGAAAGTATAGTTACTGAGGTAACATCTAGTTTGCCTAAATCTTTGGTAGAGGGCAGTTATCTCATACCTGCTTTTTAATAGGTAAGTGACGTCGAAGGAAAAACATGTTAGTGTAAGTAGAATATGCGTGTACGGTAGCGTTGAGACGCTGGTTCCTGTTAGATCACCAAAGTTAACAGGGTCGGGTATGGTCAGTAAAACGATGGGTGACAGCCTGCATACTGCCAAGTGATGTTATAAATAGGTTAATAGTAAAAACAAAATTTTAAAACAAGCTTTTATTAAAATGCTCTGTCCCGAGCCAACCCTGGGTGCAGCAGCCATGTCAGAGTGGAACTTAGAACGGGCTATCATAATTGAATGCTATACCGAATTTCGTGTTTGTGCTGTTGACCGTTGAGGAGTCCCCTCGTTAGAAGCCAAACCTGGGTGCAGCAGCCATATTATGATGAAACTTAGAATAGGCTATCATAATTGAATTACTATACAAAATTTCGTTTCTTTTATTTTATTTATTTATTTATTTGTATCAAAAATAATTATAAAACACATAAAAAAGGTCATACCATTGATTATAAAATCAATGGTCATACCAAGTAATGGTGCGAAGAAACAACGGCCCACATTCACATGACCATGCTCAGCGCATACCCAACTAGGCCAAATATAGCCTGTATCTGGGCATACGACTTATTTTCTGACTTAAGTGGAGAAGCCTAACTGACGTCGGTACTCATATAGATACATATACACATACACACAAACATATACATACTTACACAAATATATAAATATAACGATCTAAATATATTATATTATTATTCTTTTGCATTATATTACAATATAGTACATTTTGTTTAATATCTTATATCATATTATATAGCTTTGCTGTCAAATCCCCTCATTGAAAGCCTACCCTGGACGCAGCAGCCCTGTCGCTGTGAAACAGAGCGGGCTATCATAATTGAATGCGTATTAAAAATTTTGTTTCTGTGCTGTTGACCGTGGAGGAGACCCCTTGTCAGGAGCCGACCCTGAGTGCAGCAGCCATGTCATGGTGAAATTTAGAACGGGCTATTACCTATAATTGAATGCGTATGCAAAATTGTGTGTCTGTGCTGTTTACCGTGCAAGAGTCGCCTTGTCGGGAGCCGATCCTGGGTCTAGAATCAGGTCATGCTCACGATAATAATGCATTGTCATCGGAACTAAAGCAACAAGTAAAACTTCAAGTTCATAAGATAAGAGTAAGTGGTTCTAATTTAGCTTGCAAGATTTGACCTAAACAAACATACATACTAACGAATGTTGCAAGTTAAATAAAAGCTTGTAAAAACCGACCGCCTGTAAAACAATCGGTTGTCTATAAAGTCGGTTTACTAACGATAGTTGAACGCGACAACGTCATAAGCAAATACTGATGGAATGGTTACATTTGAAGCAGTTTCATTCAAGATTCTGATATTACAAACACCCAAAAATATATGCTTTTATACTCACCGATTTGACTACAACATGTAAATGTATTATTGTATAGCAGTATAATTGTATAATTGTTTATTGTTTAAAGTTTATTGTTTTTTTTATTTTGAAAGTTTGAAATCTTAAACTGTTAAATAACGGTTTGAGAAGCGCTTGAGCACGCTGCGCCATCCAGCGGTAGGTAATACGTCGTAAATAAACAATATCAGCGATATTTTACCAACCGCTAGATAGCGCATCGTAATGATAGCTTTTCATACTTTTTTTAAAAAAAAAAATAAAGTTGCTTACTTTGTTGCACTTCGTTGTACCCACAAGAAAATTGTCCGTTCAGTAATAACATTCCGTATATCAAGAATACATATAAAATTATGTCAAGAATTTAAATCAATCTAGTGATTTTCATTCGTACTATTTTAGACTGAGGTTAGTAAATAATTCTTGTCGCAACCGGTAGATGGCAGCATTTCTATTGAATAATAAATATAATAAATGGAACGCCTCAGAGCGAGGTATCGCCGCATGAGTCATGTTTTTTCATGCGTGCAGCAGGCTCCATCGATTTATAAGACGTTGTCACGTCAATAATTGTTGCCAGCAGGCCGTTACCACAATGGCTGTATAAGTGAAAAAAAGTACGAGATTGTGGGAATGATGTTAATTGAAAATTAGCAGAAGATAATGAATGAGAAAACTGCTTCCGATTTACGGATTAGATAGGTTACCGTAAGAAAGAGAAGATTAATTGTGATAATTCTAGTTATATGTGTAGGTGAGTAATTTATGTTGGAAATGTGCAATAATTAATTACATACACCAGCTGACCACTATTTACTTACACTGTCCAATTCGCTACGAAAATAACTAAGCTGAATTGCCTTAATTAAGTTTGCTGTCACTACATACTCGTATGTATGCTACGAGTAGGTACATCTGAAAGTTATTTAATATAACGCTGGTTCTATACTGCATACTGCATTGGAAATGGATGACACATGAGTGTAGTTTCTAGTGCTATAAATATTGATAAAATTTACTAAAATCTTTATTATATTTTTATCTTAAATGTGCATATATTCGGTACGCTTTTTGAATAAACTGCAGTCATAGATGTATACATATATGAGTGTAATTATAAGTGCTATATTTTTTACCAAAAGTTCCAAATCGTTTTTATTTCCTTTAACCCCTAGAGCCCCAATTGACCGATATCGGCCACAACACGATTCAGCGTGACGGCCCCGTTTTAATTATATTCTTAATTTAATTTGTTTTATTTTTTAATTATGGGTACAGTGGTTTGGCAGTAATTAATATTTTGGTGAGACAGTGTCATAATTCAACTTTTTTAGTAATTTTACTAAAATTTTTGGGACATCAACTTGTAAATCGGCTGAGAGAGCGAGGCCTGAAGTATGGTGTATGTATTCGGTATGCCATTTTGAATAAACTTTATTATTTCTTACTAAAGATGGGGTCACACCCTAAACTTGACGTGGCATAATCAAATTAAATGGTGTAATTACAAATATTTTAATTAAATATTGCATACGAGTGGTTAAATAAAGGTCTACAAGTTATCAATGCTTTCTTAATTAAGCTTTTGTGTCTTATAATACATAGAAAATTATCGATAAAAGTTACCAAAAATGATTTTCAGATTATTAAATTAAAAAAATCATGTTCCGGTGGTAATTTATAAAATATTACGTGGATATTTTACGGGGGTTAAAAATATATCAAAATTGATTATTAAATCGGCATTTTTTTCATTAAAAAATAAGTTAACTTCGAATGTAACGAATTTAAATAAAAAGTTAGTTTTTAGTTGTTTATTTACGTTAGTAAGTTAGTTTACGAATTTTAATAAAAGTATTCTTCCAAAGATTTACCAATTTATTTGTAGTGTTCTTCAACTCGTTGCCTTCGATATTAGATAAGAATTGTACATTTTACATTATATTTAATGATGGTTAAGATTTTCAGAGCAAAATAGATTTTGATTATTTTTTCCGAAATTCGTCTATGGATTTCTCGCTACATAAATATAACTTATTGAGGTACAAATGTTGATTTACATCGTACCTTATGTCTTTGGATACCTATTAATTATGATTTATAGCAGAATCATTTGTTATAAAGATACTCTTTTATGTTAGTTTGCTACCCTGTTGGTAGAATGCTAGAAAGTTAGGATATTGCCCTCACGAGAAGCGTTTTTTGCTTATCCTTAGGTATCTTTGAACTGGGTATTGGTACTAGATGAATAAAAATGACATACTTATTGAGATAGACAGATAGACAGACGTTGTATTCTATTACATGTCGGGATAGCAAGACCTTTATTTTGGGTCCAAGTTCAATGGAATATTCGAGAGCAGGCTATCATGCATCAAAGCACTAGACTTACAGTATCTCTGTACATTCAAAGTGCGTTGTATCCGCTACTAAAGTAGACCATATTGCCAGCGACTAAAAAATAATGACTTCAACATTAAAAACCCCTCTCCTTCCACCCCAACTCGAATTCATTTATGTAATTCATTTCTAGTTAAGCTGTAATAATGGAAAGCTGACATTTCACTAGAGTGGTAGCTCATTAAAAGCTGCAAATTTTCAGCGAAGCTGCACAATTCAAAGGGGGACAAATTCGTTCGCAAATTGCTTTTGAATACGCGCGGCATTATGCCGACGCCGAAACGGACAGAAACTATCTTTGCATAATCGCAAACGACGGGCAATTCTGGAATATTTTGACCATTAAATTAACGACCGTTAACTGTTGTGAGGCTGCCAACTTATCATAATCTGGTTCACAGAGTATTTGCAATTTAAACTATCTGAAAAATATAAATTAAACAATTGATTAGTCGTGTGGATTTGCTCTTATGTTTTGATGGAAGGCATATGAAACCATTGTCCCTTGATTGTCACCTTGACAGATTCTATTAGACTTGAACATTAATCGACATGATATTATCAGCAGGGTCCAAAAAAGTTAATTTGTATTTTAAGAATTAAATCGTTGATCGAGCTCATTAAATTAGAATTAGGCATAATACAAACAACATCACATCTCCAACAGTTTTATATAAATTCATTAGATGATACTATGTTTTTAACTTTTTACATGTTCATTTCTTTAGGTTCAGGCCTATTTCGGAATTTGTTAATCCTCTTGTAAAGATTGAGGTTAAACTATTTAAAAAATAATATTTAAGAAAATAAAATAACAAGAAACAATGAGAATAGATAAATAAATGTATAATTATACATCTAATCTTTCCCTAAGCTGGAACACGACAATAGGAGGATCAGCAGCTATATGTCAGCTATATACAACAGATATAGAAGTCCTTAGTTTATTAGAAAATACTCATAATCTTACTAAATAAAGCCAATTCCGATCACAATTGTCCTCTTATCCTATATAAAAAGCCTGTCGCATCTATTCTTGGGCGAGGGGATTTCCACCATATTCTGCTCTATAGACAACCCTAGTTACGGCTATCTTCGGACAGGCGATGTAACTGTTAGGCCGGTGTCGATAGACGGGGTCGGCATCTTGCATTTAATGCCACCCTGACTGGCCCTATTAGAACTCTCGCTCACCTGGCACCCAAGCCACTTCCCCGGACTACTTACTCTTTTTTACAAAGTTTGGCCGAGCTAGTTGAGTTTCAACCTCTATACTTTGGCACGTTTTATTTTCTTTTGCATGGGGTTCATCGCAAGCAATATCTCCTAAAATATAAGGTAAAAAGATCACTGCATAATATTAAGTAAGTCCACATATAAAATCTACAATCTTAATCCTCAATAAAGGCAATAGAACCGGATTATAATCTCATGTTTATGGTAAAGTTGCTTGAAAAAAAACCCTAAAGAAACAATACATATTCATAAAATGCAGTTCAATTCAACATAAAATCATTATTCGGTGGCACAATCGACCATTGTATTATTTAATGATAGTCAGATTTCATGAAAGCATTGGTCTTCATGAGCAGGTTGAAAAATATTGAAACTAGAATATACACAAAGGTATGACAGGCTGACACACTCTTTCATTATCATTTTATAGAGTCTTGCCAATGATCCAAAAATTTGTATAGTTTCTTACCTCTCTTTTTCTTTTATTTGCAGTTATATGCTACACCATCGCCGCATACAAAGATATCTGATGTAGTATTGGAAGGACAAACCCAGATATTTTCCAGGGCAATCGCAGACCAAAATTATTCACCAGTTCAAGCCTATCAACCAATCAAGGTAACTCCTAAAATATTTCTCTACTTCAAACCATGCATACAAACCTAGAATTAAAATACAAAAACCTCGATTAAATATAGAAGAGGAAAGATTTAGCAATAATACTAGACAACTAGGAGACTGACATATGTACAAGATATTTTTTCATGTTACAAGATAACGTTTTCTTTGTTAACAACTTCAAGCAAAATAAATATGCAGTAATGTAGTTGTCTTATCAAGATTGTTGAAAAGGAACAGGACCTGTATTTTGCATAAGGTTAATGAGGCAATGATTCAGATATATCAAAAAGTGGTGGAACTAAAAAACACTGATAGTTTAACCAATGATAAAAATAAAGTATGATAGAATCGCATCTTGTAAAAACATAGGAGTAGCCAATGAATATACAATTCTTTGAAAGATCTGTTTATCTGAGAACTAGATAACTGCTACGACAGATAAATGATCATTAACTATGTAAATGTATATTTACATATTATGAACATTCCTTTCGAAGCAGTTAGTTTGTACTGCAATTTAAATATGAAGTAACTGGTAACCTAAAAAAATATAAAAGATGACGTTTCAACTTCTGAGCATCATTTCATGGAAATGCATCGTGTTTTTTTGATAAAATATTCGAATTACTTAAATTAATATTACACATCCTTACAGGTTGCCGGAACCAAATTTGCAGTATCCGAGCCAGTGGAATCAAAACTAGCATACGTGAAACACCAGATGTTCATGCCCATTCAAGCATATCCAGAACAGCTGCAACAGCTACAACCGTTCCAACAACAGACGCAAGCAAACCTCCAGCAGTACAACGCATACTTACCTCCTCAGAGGACTCCTCAACAACAAGACGTGCAAACATTTTTCGTCCCGCAGTTCGGTAACCTACAGCAACAGCAACAGCAAATCATAGGACAGCAGAATGCACTAGCATATCCGCAGCAAATTCCTAACGTGGTGCAGCCTATTCGTTTCCAACCTGGCGAGCTGTTGGGACGCAGACCAGCCTTAGGACATGGAATCGGTATAGGACATGGACCGGCTTTCGGGCAAGGGCAAGCGTTCGGACACGGCCAAGTGGTTCACGGTCCAGGGTTCGGACACAGCCCAGCGTTTGGTCATGGCCTCGGCTTAGGACATCATGGACCAGGATTCGGACACGTTCAGCTGATTGGACATGGCCCCAACGTGCAGTTGAATCATCCTAACCAATTATTAAGGACCGGAGATAAGTCAGTGTTTCCTGAAGCATTGCAGGAACAGAGATTTGGCGGAAATGGGCAGTTTATTAATCGGGTAAGATTACTTATATTATTATATAAAACTCTAACAAGCGCGTATAGTATTTTTTGCAACTCTTCAGATTTCAGCTCCAGTTGCCTACAACAGACTCACCAGAAGAATCTAAGTTTTTTATCTTTATATTCTTTTCTTCTTCGACACAGAATGCTGGATATTTTAACTTTATTAATTGCAGCTCGGAACAGAGATTTCTGGATTTTTGGATCCATCTTGGAACATTCCGAACCCAGGGTGTTGTTCTTTATCCCAGACCTCTTATTGCGGCAATATTGCTGCAATATTTATTTATTTATATATTTTTTTGTTGGCTCTAAGATCAGCGTTTATAATTTATTGTTTTGTTTACATATTTTTTACATTTATTTACATATTTATCAGCGTGTTGTGGCATGTCCAACGTTGCGTCTATAGCTGCACGGTCTCCATTTGAAGAGCGGGCTTCCCCAAAAAATTTCGGCTCTTCGATATATTTCGTGGCCAGCCCGCTGCCATTTTAGTTAGCTCTTCTTCTGAGCTATGTTTACCATGTTTTTATTGGAAAATATCTGTGTTCGAGTTCTTATCCTGTAAGTAAAAAAAATCTGAGCATAGCCATCTATATACGAGTATAGCCCTCTATATCTGAAGTTAACCGACTTGGAGATGCGACCTACTGTCAGTGATCGGGCTTTCGACCATACACACACACACACACACACACACACACACACACACACACACACACAATCCATAAACAAATTTATTTATTTATTTATTTACACATACATATACATTCAAATTCATAAGCACAACAGAAAATAAAATGTCAATTTATACAAGGCCGTCGCATGCTTTTAAAGTTATATACGCATGATATATCTGTCTGGGCCCAGGTTACATAGCGCATACATTAAACGCAAATGATAATCTTTCTATTATGCTAAGCAAAGAGCAGCCGAGCCCGCCTTGCTAGGCACCCCTGTGTTAAGGCGAGCTCACTTCGGGAGTCACACTAGAGTGCCACGGTTGTGTCAGGTTGTGTCAGGAAAAATCTAAAATATATATTTTTTAATTATTTCTATTTTAATTTATAATCATTAATATTATTATTATTATTTATTTTATTATTTTGTTATTTTTCTAGTTTCTTAACCGCAGAATAGAATCCACAAGCGCGAATCCCCTCTTTTGCAATATAGAGGTGATTGTCGCATCGTATTCATATGAGTTCCGCTCGTTTCCCTGTAAATATTGCTATCCATAATGCAGGTAGGCAGATAGTTTCGTATTGAACGCAACTGTACACGCACAATACACGCACAAATACACGCACAAACTCACACACACACACACACATACCCACGCAAGCTCTCATAAACACACCCAACCTCTCATACACACACCGTAACACACACACGCACGGGTACACACACAGACAGACATTTTCCCGAATGCCCTGTTTTAGATTCCCACGACATTAAAATTCGGTCTAAACTCGAATTCTAAATTTGGCTAGAAAACACAACAAGACGTACACTCAGGCCCGGACTGGCCGTACGGGCAGATCGGGCAAATGCCCGATGGGCCGGAGTCGACGATAGGGCTGCCGCGCCGCAGGCGCGGTGGTCCTATCGTCGCCATATTGCCATGCATGCGCACGCGCGAACGGTGAGGCAGCGCAGAGCGGCGCGGGCCGGGCTGGAGCCAGTGCATGCCAGTACGATGGGGGAGAGGCGAGCTGTATGCACGCAAATTCACGCACGAACGAGACCGCATCGACCGCTTCGAAAAAGCCGATGGAGTGTTTGTTGACAAATATTTTTACTCGTTCATCTACTTCTAATGCAGATGGTAACTGAAGAAGCAACTGTCAAATCACCTCCTGAATGTAACAAAGAGTTAATCAGTCAGGAACAGCAATTCGAACAACCTCTAGTTGAAGTGGAACTTCAACATGAACAGCATGGGCATGTCCCTCATTATTCTGCAAATGACGCCAATAGGGAACTAGATGAAAATGTAAATTCTTCATTTAACTATTTTACACGTCCTGAAAACGATCAGCTGGATTTTTTTCAAATTTCATCCTATGCAAGAAATTATTGATCCTGTGTTACAGAAAGCTGTAAATCGTAAAGACGGAACCAATCGCAAGTGGCTGACCTACAGCAGTGAACAGTGTGCTTTGTTCTGTTCAGTTTGCCTAGCATTTTCTACAACTTCTGATACCAGCTCAAACCCTTTTTTACGAGGAATTCAAGATAAGAGACATGTTTATATCAGAGTAGAGGAACACGAAAAAACTGAAACGCATCGTGCTTGTGCGGAAGCTTACATTTTGAGGTCCAATAAAAAAACGTTCAAAGTTTAATTTTTGTCAATCAAATGTCCTTACATCGAGCACAAGTGCGGAAAAGAAGAGAAATTTTACAGAGAATAATAGACATTGTGAAGTTTATTGGGAAACGCGGATTAAGTTATAGAGGTGACCAACTGGAAGCAGCATATAGTCTCGAGGACATGACTAGACCACGGAAACTTTTTTGAGCTCGTGGTTCTCCTCAGCAAATATGATATCTATCTGAAAGATCACTTAAAAGAGTGCATTGACAAAAGTAAAACACTTCATGGTTTGCCAAAGGGGGGTAAAGAAGAGGATCATTATTAACGTTTTTGTCAAAAACAACTATTAATAAATTATCCTAGCAGTCGGTGAACTAGAATATGTGTCTGGAGGTACGAGCAGCTGGTATGTTTTCTTTGCAAGTAGATATCACTCAAGATATTACGTGCAAAGACCAATGCTCAATTATAATACGCTACGTGACAGATGCTCGTGTACATGAAAGACTTCTCGCTGTCGTAGAAAGTGAATCGTCAACTGGAAAAGTTTTAAAGTCTGTAAATGTAGATATAAAAAGATGCATCGGTAATTCAACGGATGGGGTAACAAATATGCAAGGCCAATACAACGGATTTTCTTCATGGCTATCAAAAGAGTCTCCAGGTCAAATTCACGTTTGGTGCTACGCACATGTACTGAATTTAGTATTAGGAGATACTACTAAGTCGGTTATTGAAAGTGTATTATTGTTTAGTTTGTTGAATGACGTTGCAGTATTCCTTCGCGAATCGTATCAACGCATGGATGTTTGGGAAAAAACTAAAGAGGACGGCAATACGAAAAGACTCTCAACTACTGGCGAAACACGTTGGTGGTTCAAAGATACGGCCCTAAAGAAAATTTTTGGGTCATTTTCAAAACCAGAATCGTCTTTGTATGTAACATTGATCATGACATTGGCAACAATACAACAAAATGTCCACTTCAAGCCAGAAGTGCGTGTGAAAGCGAAAGCATACTTAGAATCGATGCTCAAATACGAAACGAAAATTAAAGTTCATATAAAGTAGGAGTTCATAACCTTAATTTTGATACAGTTACTGCGAGCATGGATCGCCGATTTCTTGCAAATAAACAATTATATGCTGATTTTTCTTACCTCGATCCAAAGCGTTTCCCCGAAATAAGAAAAAATGGTCTTAAATCTGGTGAACTCGAAGAGTTAAGCAGACACTTGACGAAATTTGATGAAAAAGCCACCAGCGAAAATTTGCGGATTGAATTGGAAAATTTGACGTTGCATTGGGATAATCTTAAAAATTCAGAATCGGAAGATTCTAAGATCATTGTACATAGAAGATAATGATAATGAAGGTACCGTAGAAACGACGTTGGATAACCAAGTAATGACACTTTCAAAGCATGTGAGATACGTAGTCCATGTAAAAATTGTTCGATTTGTGTTTCAAAATTTTACATAGATTTAATCTATTGAGCAGTGCCTATAAGTCTATTGCACATTCATACATTTCTCCTTACATTATCATTAAGCCAGGTGGCATGTGAAAGGAGTTTTTCTACCATAAAAATTATAAAAAATCGTATGAGGAGCAGTTTGTCTCCTCAAAATTTAAATTCGTTCATGTTGATGGCGGTAGAAAAAGATCTCTTAATGAATCTAGACTCTGACGAAATAATAGACAAAGTAGCCGAAAGCAGTGAGCTTCTCCGGAAGTCACTAACTTAACGTACATACTTAGATAGATTAGAAACATTTGTCTTTAATAATAATATCAAAATATATATGTACTTCGTTTTTTTTCTGAGGGGCCGACCGGCTTCAAAACGCCCGGGCCGATTTTAAGTCCCAGTCCGGCCCTGCGTACACTATATATGTAGAATGAGACCCAATATTAGACCAACAAACGCATTATCTAGGAGACCATGCACACTCAGGCCTTTTATATAATATTATTTTTAGACACACACACTCACAAACACAGTCCTGTTATATACATTGTTTCTTAGGCACTGTGGTGGACAAAAAACAAGATGTAGTAAAATTTGATGAAAGCTATCCACTCCAGTCATATTCTTATGTCGGCCTATTCTGCGAAGTTTAGTCTACATAGATGTATATGTTCTGTTCTGCGTATATGTTCTGCTCCATATATACATATACAACGACTTCGGGGATCGTATTATACATAGACACTGTAGCTGGACCGACATGGGTTGTACATAATCTTGGTTTTGACCGTGTTCATCCGCATGATCACTTGTTAAGATACGTCGTTAAGGTATTTAGCATTTTCTATAGTTTCTACAGCGTTGTTGTCATAATAATGCAACCCTAAGAGGCGAGATATATTTATCAATAATCTTGACCCGTCTCCCCCCCCCTCTTTGTTCTTCCTTCTCATTTTAATAATTTTTAGACGTCTTCAAGGACATGGATAGTCATCGTGGCGTCTTGCTATGAACACGTCGGTATCTGGATGTAAGGGTGGCATATCTGACAACTAAGCATGACAGGAGATTTTTGAAATTTTGATCTAAAAATTTTCTTTTTATTTTTTCAGCACAACCTATTCCCTCATCCGAACGCAATCAAGCGCGAAGGCGCCTTCAGCTACGCGAGCTTCTCTCAAAGCCACAGCCCGACACAGCATTTATCTTTCATACCAGAAGGAAAGAGATACCTTCCACCCCAGTCGAATCATCTGCTGTTCCAGCGCCGCGCCGAACCAGGACATCATCACTCTTCGCCAGGATTCGCTTTCGCCGGTCCTCATCACCAGAACGTCGTGACCTTGGGACACGGGTATCCGCATTCGCAGTACTTTGGAAAACTACCTTATCAGAATTTTGGAATATAACGTGGTTAGAGTAGTAAGGCGGATGTAGTTACTTGCTTTTCTGTCCTGGTAGGTATTAGTGCTTTGCAGTTTAAGTTTATTCCGCTTCTTGAAATGGGACTCTCTACAGACTGATTTTCATGATTTTTTTCTTAGATAGTACATTGAGTATTAGGTGTTTCTTAAGGTTTTTTCTACTATTTAAAATTTCGATCATCAAGCTATGTAGAGTTCTCATGCAGCTGATTAAAAAAATAACATTTATTTGAGTATGGAGAGTGAGGTTCTTCAGTGACACTATTGTCTTCTTCTTCTTCTTGAGAATTATAACTGCACATGTCGTCAATTACTGGCAGAGCTCTTAACTTTTATAAAGAAAGCTACGTAATTAGATAATGCTGAACTATATAAATATGTAGATCCTTAACCACCAAGAAGAATTGTTGTATTAAGAAAGTTTTGCCAATGCAATTTATTCAAATTTCCCTTTATGAATGTTTGCGTTGACATGATAGAAATTGTTGTTGTATTTGAATTGAATCCATGGAACAACTTTTGTTAACAATATCCGCCTTTCTGATAATTATTTAAGTATATGGTTACCCGACACGAATGCAAATTGTACAAATAATTATGAAAGTATTACTTAAATATAAAATAATCTTAAGATTGATAAAATAGTATAATAGTTGTATAAAATAAGTTTGTTTCGATTATGTAGAATCTACAAAATTAGAAATTATTATAGTAACGTGTTAAAGTACCTAAATTGTTTTTAGATTACATAATATATTTTGACACACCGATTTTTGGACTTTGTATCTTTAATTTCTTTTACTCTTTTAAAGTTGTATATAGCTCCTTGATGCCATAATAAAAAAATCAACATATTTAAACAATTTTCATTTCCAGCACACCGCAATAGAGTTTAATTAACCAATCTACCTAGAAGGCATATAAAAATTAACATAGAAAACCAATTGATATACATAGGCCATGATTCTAGTTTATCAAAAGATGAATGCAAAAGAGACAGATTTTTTAGAAAGTATATAAACTTGAATGGTTTCAGATATATGAATATCTTTGAATACGAATGAGAAATCGTTGGGTTTTATCTATACCATTGATGGAAAGTGATTTTGCTAGTGTAGGCCAATCGGGCTTAAGTAGTAAGAAATGGAGCATGTCAATTGGCTTGATTGATACAGAAAATAGGCCTATAATTTTAAAATGGCTCTAATAGCACCAAAAATTTCACAAATTAATTAGGCAATTATTGCGGTTTATCACAATGTATTTAAGATAAATTCAAGATCGTTTGAGAAAGAAAGAAGAAGATCGCTTAACGTTAAAAATAAGTGTTATTTAAAAACAGAGACCTCATACATGCCAACAAACATACTTATTTATTTTATTTATTTATTTATTTATTTCCGTAATTCAAGTTACAAATTACAAAGAAAATCTTTATTCTAACAAAAAAACAGTTTATAATAAGTGTATATATTATACCTAGCTTAGAAAGGAAATTCATCTTTTGACATAACGGTTTACCACCTCACTAGGTATGAACCCGTGTTGAGGTGGTACTAACATCGATGAATTCTTTTGAGACGAGACGGCAAATCTTATCTAATACTTGAGTACAATTTAAAATTTAAAGTTAAATTTAAAAACATCAATAAAATTATAAACTAAATTAAAATTTATGACAATCTACTAAGTTATATGGAATACTAATTATTTTTTATATATTAGATATAAACACATATAAATATGATATATACCATATATAGATATATATTATTATAATATATATTATATATATTATATAACATATATACATACTAATATTATATATAAATTCATACATATAATATGATAGTAGGTATATAAAATAGAGTTATAATATATAAAATATAAATAAATATATATCACGATCACACCTGAGACCTTAATAATTTTTCACAGTCTTCCCTAGATTTATTTAAATACCTTTCTAGACATGGAAAAAACTAAATAACTTTATTTACGAAATGTTTTTTTAATTGCGTAAATGTGACAAAATTAAAAAAAATCTATTAATTTACTGTACGAACCATGAGTTGAGTTATTTGCAAGAAATCACTACTAAGCACATACGAGTAAGAGGTATCAGCGGATAAAGTCAACTCATGCCTACGAGACGCCACTGCAATGAAAATGACAAGAAAACTAAGCAGTCGAGATATGGACAGAACGATCTAGAATGTTATCACGAGTATATACCAACAAAAGAAAGCAAATAACACGACACAAGATAGAATGACAGACATGTACAATCGAGAATTAGAATGACATTTGGACAAATATATTATGTTTACCTAGCGAAGAAACTCCATAACATATTTAAGACGCAACTAGACCAGGCAAAAATCATTCAAAATGACGCCCATTACAAAAGACTGTTAACATTATGGTTGTTATACTCGACTGTGAGTCGTTAGTAACTAACGTTATTAAATAGGTACATACCTACATATTTAATATTATTTATTATGGTTATTATTGGGCTCGATTGCGTTTCTTCATGAACTAAAATCGGAACTTAGTCCATGTGAACGAGACAGGGCAATACGCTAGAGCGGAGTGTGCGATGACCGGTTGTCACTTGTTCGCATTAAAACTGCGCGCCAAGGTCAAATCTTACACCGCACGAAATATGCTCGAATTTATTCGGAAGAGTATAAGTTCAACGGGTAGTATTTATCGACGATCGTTCGTTTCATATTTCGCTCTAACGTATAGCTCTGTCTCGTTCGCTTGGACTAATTTTAATTTTAGTTCACAAAGAAACGCAATCGGTCCCATTATCTCATTAGCCTTATAACTGTATTAAAATTCCCCCATATACGAGTATACATATATATCCTATCTCATTTAATTTAATTTAATAACTAAGGTTTTTGTGTAATATATAAACTAAAATAGTTATATTATATATAACAGTTACACTTATATAATAACCCAAGATTAGAGCAATTACCTATATACAGCCGACAGATGAACGCAGTACTTAATATCACCTTGATATAGGCTCTGGCTAGTGGGGTGATAAAATCCCATCGAAGTCACACTTTCCAGTAAATTTCCAGGGCCCTACAATCTGTGTATCTACAATTATGTGTTCTACAAGCTGTGATCTACAATCTACAATTATGTAAAAAAAAAATTAGGGAATTAAATAATGTAAAACTAGGGATAAATTAAATTAATACATAAAGAAACAAATTAAATAAATGATCAAGGTTTTATTTATATTTGATTTTCGATTGTCAGCGTCAAAAAATGTGAATTCTACAAAAATCCTCAAAACCACTGCCCGACACGGAATTGGTCCACTGGTAAATAATGTGATGTTTTTATTTAGGCCACCATCTTCGAAGATTCTGGAATTTTAAATTAAGTCTGTGTTTCACAGCACTATCATGAAATATTCACTGCTTAGATTTAAAATTTCATGGTTACAAAAAATCACATTACAATTTAAAGTGTTTGATAAAGGCTTAAAAAATATATTAGCCTAAAACCAAACACTCAAACATAAAAAACAATAATTGTGGTCTTAAATCTTTTTCTTAAAAAACTGCAATTTAGCCATCTGATACATTTTACTGTGAAGAAAAAAAGAAGGATATTCATAACTAGAATGCTATAATTTATATTTTTTTTTTAAGTTTAAAAGTGGTTCACATTATAGAAATAATAGTATAATCATCTTCTTTAACTTGGAATAGCAGACGCTGTCAGACATACGTAAAGAATAATTTAAGCTTAGGTGCACATATTCATAGGACATTCTTTACCTATCCTTACTCACCTTTACCCACTCTTAAAACTTTATTTATACTAACTAAACATGAAGATGAATTAAATCACGAAAATAGTTGGGGTATATTATGTTCAATTTCATTATGCCTTTTATAGCTTTTTGGCGTATCGTCAACATGTATTTTTATACTTTCTTCCCCAAAAATCTAATTATATTACAGCGGGTTATGGAATAATAATATTTCTATAAAATATGATCGGATCGTCGACAAAGGGTAAAGTTACAAAGGAAACCTCAGGCCAAGATAGCGAGATGACGTAGTAAAAATAGTCGAATTGAAAAGGCTGACAAAGCGTAGAGCAAATTTCCGCACGTCCATCGGTCGAACCTTTCTACGTATGGAAAAGGGAGGCACTCTATAAAGATATATTGTTACTCGTTGGACAATATGTAGCTTATTATAGAATTCAACAAAGATACACAAGTAATAACATTTATTCGTTCATAGGCAGTTTGAGACTCGCATGAGAGATTTCCTTCTTAATTAATTTCCTATTTCGTAGCTTTAAGTCTTGTGGGAAAGATGATTATTGCAGAAAAACTTCATTGGGTATTTTTACTGCTATCATTCATTATCTAAATAATAAATCCTACAATATAGCTGTCCACCTTCTAACAATGTATTTCTATAACTAAGTCATCCATTGTATAACAAAAATCAGTTTATTAGAAATAAAATTAAGCATAATTTACAACGCATTCGATATTTAATTTTTGTAGAGATACTGTTAAATTTGGAAGAAAGTGAGTAAAATTATCAGCTTAATCAGCTGTATGCACATTATGCAAAGTTTACACGGGCTAAGTTGCTAATGCTTAGTACTTGTCATTTGTACTATTACCATGGGTGTAAACATGCTGATTCAGCATGTTAGTGCTTAGAATTAGTGAAACTGCCAGTGCAAGTGAATAGAAGCCGATCCTATTTACTGAGCGACAAGTGACTATACCCACTACAGATTACTGGGCACTTGTCGCTTGCTGACTCGTGTGAACAGCCGCGGCAAGTGTTTAGAGACAAATCGAAATAGCAAATGACACACGTTCTCTCTGTTAACGTGATATTTGCTAGGTTTATTTTGTGATTATGGCGGCAGATGAATTTCAAAACAACTATCAAATTTATCCAGGAATTTAAATCGTTTCAAAAATAAGGCAGCCGTAGTGTTCCATTTCGAATTGATGTCGTGCCACTAATACTTTTCTACTAATACCATCGTGTAAACGGTTACTTTTCACGATCTAGCGACAAGTCCTAATAAGTGACAGGTACTAAGTAACAAATACTAAACCAGTGTAAACTTAGCATTACTACATAATATACTTACAGACACATTTTAGGTTATATCGATAACAAACAATAAAGTCATTTAATGAAAATCTGAATGCTTTTTGTACCTATTTATTTTATAGTATCAACTTAATTGTAGAGCCTAAGCCATTGGTCTAATTTATGGGAACCGGCATATAAGTGGGAGGGGTATCACACTAAATACACCATATCATTATCAAACTAAATGGTATTACCACAAGTGTTTTAAATAAAAATGATTTACGAACAGATACATACTTTCAATACATTATGAGATATATGCATTTACTTGTAAATAGAGAGTCAACGAAAAGGAATAAAATTATTATAATATTTTTTAGAGCCCGATTTTAAAATAACATCACCGTATCAATTTAAGTCAGTAAGTCGATTAGAGGTCATCAGTATTTCAATTTTCATTTGTTTTTTGGTGAAACTAAGCAAAAAAAATCAGGAAAACATAAGAAACCCAAATAAATTAAACAAGTGATTTCTGGCCGAATTTTATTCAAAATAAAAACCAGTAGACTTGGAAATCTTTTTTATCAATTAAGAGCAGCGTTACTCAACCATTTTTTCCCGGGCCGCATATATCATAATAGGTACGTTTGCTTTATTACGCGGGATACTTAAATTTAGACGGTATAAATTTCAGCTAAATATAGCATATAACGATAATTCTTAAATTGTAAATTATTTTTATTTTGTGCTTTTGCATTTGAATGTATATGAAACCAATAAATAAATAAAAAAAATAAATTGATCTAGCTTTCCGGATGTGGCGTCGCTAGCCTGCGATCCCTGTGGCAGGTATCTGTCGAGGCAGATATGTCGATGGTACAGGCGCCTTATGGTGATCGGCTTTGTAGACATACAGTTGTACATGTACATAGCATCTTCTGAGTTGAATGACTGCTACCTAATGATTTGCTCGTCGGCGACGCCTTCCCTATTGCAGTTAGGCCACTAAGACCCATGTGTTTAGGATCGGCCAAACTCACGGGTCGATACCCATCCGGCGGCCTCTACGCAGAAGTGCGAGCCCTGGTAGGACCCGTTTCGCGCTGGACGGTTTGTTCACCGTGCGGCGCGTCAGCCAATCGCTTGCGCACTCCGACTGACGGCCGGAGTAGTCTGGAAACAGTATTGTTTCCTTTAGAGCAGGGTAGTCGTTAAACTTACTTAAACGTAGTAGTGCAACTCCTCTTGAAACGACCAATCGGCTACCCGATACCGGGTGAACAGCAGGGCAAAGGATGCCGTGGTCCGCGAAAGATTCGGTAGACATCGTACCACCGCTGCTTAAGGGAGAGGACCGCGCAAGCAACCTCGAACCTGTAACTAGTCGGGAGACCGGAGTAATCTGGTTGCAACTGGAAGTAAGGGCGCGAGTGTCGGCCCGCTGTTTGATTAACCTAGTAATCTGGCGGTAAAGCGTTGCCTTCTTACGGGCGAGTGGCGTAACTAGGCAATGGACTATTTTCGTCCCGAGTGTTCTACGCTCACCTCACGGGAGACAGAATGATCTAATATCGTTAAAACTTCCTGAGGTGACGTTGGCAGCTCTAGTTGTTGCCCTCGCTCCGAGTGGCAGGTTTGCGATGCGTTGTTATATTTTATTTGTTATATTTTATTTTTATTATATAGCATTTGTTATAAATTAAGTAAATTGTACTCGCCCCAAAGATATTATCCGATTCCATGCCTGTGTTCCCTTCCTTCGCTTAAGAGCCGTATTACAAAATAGCGTAGGTATTCTTTTAAAATGAGTTGAAAAAATGAACGCATTTTTTTTTGGATGTAACTATAAAAGATAGGATAAATAAATAAATAAATAACTATTCAACCCTGGGAGAAAAACCGCGGCACTGAGCGCTCTTCTCTTGCGCAAGCAAATATATACACAATTTCTAATTGTTTTTTGCAGTGTTTTCTCCTTTCTAATGACAATAATTTATATTATGTCGTATTGCTAAAAGAGTGAACTTTAATATAGTATAAGTATTATATAAGAATCTTATTTTATTTCTGAGAAAATTAGAATGATACAGGAAGATTTTTTTTTAATTTTGTGTAATTGTAAGTAATGTATACCTTGGATATGTGGTCGAAAAACGAAAAAATAAAGCCGTAGTGTACATCAAGAATACATGACGGACATAAAAAAAATAGTATACGGTTTTCGTTGTAGTGATATTACTGTATTAAGGAGCTCAAAGTTTGCCTTCCGAGCGTTTTACGAATAACGACTTTCGGAAAATGGGCTGAATAAGTAAATAATATTCGTTACATCTAAAATTAAAGGCCGCTATGGTCAACATCAAGAAATGGTCCAGGTAATTCAGTAATTAAAGTTTGTAGAAATCTCTTTATTTCTTGGAATTAGAACGCCAAAAATCCACTTTTCTTGCCTTTCTGGAAAAAATATGTGACCGGGCTCTTAACACTATTTGGCTGAGAAAGGCAAATGCATGGTTCAATCGGCCAAGATGTGATCCGACTCGACTCATTGGACGCTGAAGAACGTTGTGGACGGAGCGGCGGCGGTCGGCTGCCTCGAAACTTTCAGAGTCTTGTTTTCAGCAGCCGCCCAACAATGGCCTAATGAAAAAATGGAGCTAATTACTGAACTTATTCCCTCCTCGAAGCGGCCGCTTTTCCCGCCTAACTTTCCAGATTGAAAAATTAATCACCAAGCGCTGAGTGCTGCCGACAAACAAGTTTCTCGCAGCGTCAGTCAAATGAACGTCCATGAGTTGCCATCTTCAGTTATGCACTGCAATTCCTGATCTCTTCAGATTGCTCAGATATTGTAAGTTATTATCGCAGCTACATACAGCAATTGATCACTCCACACGGCGCGGGGGCAAAGTGGTTAGATCGCCTGATCTTACTTTGTAAGGTTCCGGGTTCGATTCCCGGCTGAGTAACCATTTTCCTTTGGGATAAATAAATAATATATATATACATAGATACTACATATTTACCTAATAACTTGATTGCTAAGAAACGCCATTACCGTCTTTGGATTTGTGCATCCAAATATCCAAGTTGGACCCAACCGAACATAATGAATTTAGTGTACGAAACGTCCGCACCGTGACGCAGTGTTGAACGATGTTAGTTCTAGCTCGCGGTAAGGCGAATAATACGTAAGTACGAGCACGACGCGGCAGTCTGTCCCATATGTGAGTACAACTGTGACGAGAGGCCCTCCCGGATGAGCTAACTACCCAAAAGTCAAAACCCAAAAGTTGGTGACGCGTGGTGATGTACCAATACGTGGTTCGGGGTACCCCAGTGGGCTGCATAAGGTGGTCTAAATTAGTTTGCGGTCGTGGGAGCTCTTACTGCTTTATTGAGCATTTCAGAGCGGTTGCTGAAAAGACGTAAAACATGATTCGTTCTGGTTTCGCGGGGTCGCTTTACCCTTTCAACGATCGTTTCGGGACTGAAAACAATTTACAGACGAACTAATTTGCCTTGGGCACTTTCAGCGGTCATTGGACGTGTAAAAGTTTCGGGTGGTATTTACCTAATTTCCTACTGACGTTGAGTGCTTTAAACGAGTAGGGAATTACTGTATAATTCTCCGTTTGCTTAATAAATAATACGTCACTTAACGTATTTCAGCTTAATGAATATAGAGCACACACACACATATTATATACGCTGACACAAATTTTAATGTAACCATTTATTTTAGACCATTATTGCTTTTAGGGTATTTTATGTCGACTGATTTGGTCAAACCCTTTCAAGAAGTAGGTCTATTTTCTACTGTAATTTAAGACAACTATGAACATGACCAGGATTATGAATTTGAAAGTGGAATTCAAGCTTGCTAGCGACAGGAGATACAAATATAATTTGAAATTTCTTAAACCTATAGAATAAATATTAAATACACTCGAGTACTTGAGGTCTCTTTATTCATTAAAAACTACGGTAAATTACCATTGCCATAATCAAATAAATTCACAAAATTTTAGAAGATTTACGGAAGTTATTATACGTTATTTTGAGTTGATTGACCTGGGGGATTTTAATTATTATTTTTTTATTTTTTTTAAATTCATTTATTTAGGTAAGTAACACCATGAACTTATAATTAGATACATAAGTCTTTAAAAACATATTATTATGCCGATTATAACTTAGGCCGTTCGAAATTATTTGAAGAATATTTTGCAAACTAAATTATGAAAAAAAAAATACATCGCTAAATATTTATTAGTTGAGAGAAAACAAATTTATACCGCGCGGAAATAAACCACAGTCCTCTCGATGCATTTCCTCTCGAACTTTGCCGAAAATGTAACTTTGCCGGGAGAACTCATCGTCCGAGTCCACGCGGCAAGGACTCATTCCCACCAACCCAAAAATATCAAATGACCGCAAAATTTGTAGAGTTAACCGCAAACATATTAATCATACTTAAACAACGTAAATTCAAAATAAGTAAATGGGAATACATATATAAGTTATATTATATTTATACATACATACATCATATTACAATTCAATAATTACTAGCAGTTGTCGCTGCTGCTTCAAGGGCGGTTGTACTGCCTCCTCTCTCTAATTTTGCTTCTACTATAAATGTCAAGCCCTGTGAATTTATAATTATACGTACGTGGCAATCGGTTAGATAAATGGTAAATATTGACATTTTTACCCTATATCTCCTGATTAAACATTTTCAACCTTATTACATTGTAATTCCGTCAGTCAGGACAACATTTGCCCAGAGACATATATTCTACATCGCCCCAAAATTATATAATTCCCTTAGTGAAGACATGAAAAATTATCCTAACATAAAAATATTTAAATCAAACCTTAATAGATGGCTACTTAACAAGGGATATGTAAAATCTGATCCACTTCTTTGCAACGCACGACAATTTATTTAGTATTACTTATCTATTTTTCTTAATTAAATTTTATTAAATTACAACTATAAATGTATATATTTATTACATAGCTATATATTTTATAAAATTGGTATATTTATGCGTATATACAGGTGGTGGGTCCAAATAATTTATTTAAAAAAAAACCCTTCATTTCTTAAAATTGCATAAAAATATGCACATCTAGAAACGGGCCAAATTATCGCCTAGTTAGATGTGCTGTTGGCAGTAAAGGTCATGTAAGATGTGTTAAACCTCCCTATATTAATTGTTAAATAATTTATATAATTATTATAAGATTACATGACCAATAAATGAACTGTATACCTAATCCTAAGTACCTAAATAAATAAAAATAAAATAAACCTGTATACGCCTTTAAACTTATCATTAACTCACTATTGAAACATATGTAGATAACAAAAACCCTCATATTATAAATAAACGACCGGCGTTCCAACCGACATTCAACCAACCGACGTTCGTCAAGAAACTATTCAAATCAATTCAGCCTGATCAGCTTGATAGTAACTAAATTTGGAAAAGTACACACAAACATTTACAATAAATACATTCTTACATCTAACAATACCTACTATATCGCCCGTATTGTATTGTATTGTGACATACCTAACTGCCCCTGTGGGTGCGTGCCTTCTTGCGGGCTCTTCCGGTGTAGATGCCCCCGACGGCGCGGCGCACCTGCTGTTTGCAGCCGGAGCTCGGGACCACTCAGTAGCATGGATTCACCATCTAATCGCCCACCATTCACCCTTCTACATTATTATAATATCCGATTACATTGATTATCGCTTTATTACATAATCTAAAACTTGTGTATATCCTGTAAAATCCAACTGTTTTAAATATTTTATCATAATGTTAGCTAGTACCTAAGTGAATTGTAACATATTTATTTGATTTAATAAACGGTTCACGGGGTGCCGGAGGGGGTAGAAATCAGGAAAATCCTCCTTCATATCTCCGTTCGTCCACCCCTCACAGGATACCTTTCTGGTATAGGCCGCGCCAAATTTCTCTGTCCCTCGTCCACATGCTAAAATCACATGTATTGAATTTAATGAACACTAATAAGGGATAGAACTCCCTTAAAGGATTAGGGTATTATCCTTTTTTAATTTCAGTGAATTAGTGTTCAATAAATGCAATACGTTTAATCCGAGCATGTAGGCGAGGGATCATGAAATCTGGCGCGGCCGGTACGCGTGAGGTTGTCTATGCACGACATCCCGGACAGAATATATACCTACCACTTGCCAACTCTTTATTTCTAATCACTTTCAAATCTCTGCCTTTCTCAGCAATTCTCTATTTATAAATTCAATATTTTTAATACGTAATTTTAAATTTTAATATGTTTATGTACATTTCTTTAAACTGTAACCTATGGCAGGAAGCGATTATCGGTCGAATATTTTTTTTCTGTATAAAGTACTAGGTGACCCGTGCCCACTTCGTTGGGCTGTAAAACTTTTTACTTGTGATGAAATTATGAGTGTGGTTTGGTTAGTAGGTACTGAGTGCTATGATTTGTTTCAGGACTGCCAAAAGAAGGGTTATATTTTTACTGCATATGTATGTATGTATTTGCATGCCAATTTGACTATATTACCGTTATTTGTGAGTGTCTTCTTGTGAGTGGCTTATTTGTGAGTGTCTTATCTCTTTAACCATTTATGCATTAAAAGTGAAATTATATGCAGTAAAAGGGAAAAGTCTTTTATTTTAAACACTTGATACGATGAATTTACTTATTTTGATATGAATACATAATTGTTGATAATATGACCAATAAACATGACCTAACGATTTAAATTATTTTTTTAATATAAAAAATATATAATTTTGACATATGCTGTCCCTGACTTTTTTATAGGCATTATCAAGCTCTACAACTTTTCTCTAGAAGTTAATCATATATCTCTCATCGTTAAGGCAGCGTTAGTTAGAAACATTTTCGTTCGACCGTTTTTTCTCCGACTTACTTTGCATATCCGACTACCACGAAAAAGTCGTTTCATTTTTCGGATTATTATCATTCCTAATAACACTCACAAATAACGTGGATTTCTATTGGTGAAAGAATTTTCAAAATCGCTTCAGTAGATCCAGAGATTACTTCTTACAACCTCTCAAACTTTACCTCTTTATAATATTAGTATAGATGTATAACATACTCGTTTATTGTATGCGCAGTGTGTTTTCCGAAATGCTTAAATACTCCCCGCTAGATCAAATTAGTGGCATGATTTTTAGTTGAATAATCGTCAAAAGGGGATATTCACCTGGCTTTGCTTTAATAATCCAGAATTAAAGCAGACATCTAACTGGCGCCACCCGACTGTAGTAATGACGGTGCATCACCTGAATGCTGGCTGAATTGCCGGCATTGCACAGCGTGCCTAATTATATTAAGAACTACGCTCTCCGTTAATCCTACACAGGCTGGCGACAGATGACGAAATGTGCGTGCTTTAATCCCATAAATACGATCATAAGAGTATTATAAAGAGATGATGATATGGCGCCTAAAAAAAGATTTTTTTATTTACTTCCGTCGTGCCTTTTATCATCATATATATATATACAGGTGAGTTTTAATTAACCGGCATACTTCAAGGGGAAGAATTAGTACGAGCAACTAAGCAACTATTATTTTAAAAAATCTCTTTCGGCTTCAACTCAGTAGTATTTGGTATAATTGGGAGATTGTAGATATGTAAATCCCTAAAGGACAACTTTGAACTAGGGGCAACTCAAAACCTATCTCTGTATAAAAAAACTGGAAGTATTTATAACAAATAATAATCTGTTACGCAAAATCTAGCAGAAAATGGCGAGAGCAATAAATGAGTGGCTACACAAAATTTACTAACATTCATAGCTAAATTAAAATTCATAATATTCACAATAACTGAAAGAGCAAATAATCGTGGCAGTAACACTGCCTGTAAAGATTATTATTGTGGAAATGAGTATTATTGTGGAAATGAGGGAATTTGTGGAAATGAGTATAATTGTGGAAATGAGGGAACAGTATTTTTGATTCTGTTTTCCCTCCTCCTGCAGTGATTACCTCCTTAACCAACTCACTCCTTCGACACTTGATATTTAAAAAGGCACATTAAGAATCATTGATTAAGTATGTTCATTATTTAGACAAGTTTTAAAATTTAGCAAAGTGATATATATAGCGATAGGTTTGATACCAGTTCCTAAGAGGCAGAGTAAATTAAATATCACCTCAGAAACATTATGTCTTCTGACTGGTTATGGATTAATAAATTGCCAACTCGGGTCAGTAAAACACACAGTTGTAACAAAGTCATATGTTTATTATTTGGAAGTATGTATATCACTAACGTACATTATTAAAATTTCGAATGGAATATCTCATCTACCGGAAATAGTGTAATATTTACAATCACGATAAACTATTTTAGCAGTTTCTAACTGTTTTATATAAACAATGACTACAAAACCTAAAATTATACATAACGCAAAATATTTACAAATTATACAAAGGCATTGTAAATGAATACTTTTGAGTGAGCATTGGAATTATAATAATTAAATTATTTTCACAATAAAAAATACGAGTCACGCGCCTTACGCGCATTTCTTTTAAAGTAATACTGATATCTCAATATAAAATATATTTATAAAGACAACTAATTTACATTTTAAAGCATTCCGTATTGTATGAATCGGCATTCGCTCTACGGTCTTCTATAGCGTATTATTTCGTTAACGAGTTAAGCTCTTAAACTTTTAAAATCTACACAAATCGAAAATATTTTAATATTGCTTAAATATTGATTTGCTTCAATCTATCAATGGATTTTATAAATATTACGGTTATTGCGAAATGGCACTTTCCGACTAGGATATTATTAATATTTACAGGTTTGGTTGTAAAGCTTTGCTTTTTAAGACTAGTCATTATTATTTTACAGCCTATTTTTAATTTCACTATCGTTCTTTCAAATATTTTTTAAAATAATTTAAATATAAATTTATTGAATGACGCTATTTATATAATTGAAAAATCATAGGACGGAGAAATTTGGCAAATTATAATTATCAGAATAGTAGCGTTAGTAATGAAATTTTATATTCATTAATTATAATTTTAGTTATTGCTTAAAACATTCCGATTATTATTGTCTACTAGATATTTACGATATGTATCAGTAGGTGGGAAATATAATAGCCGCCATAACTTAACTAGTGATATATGTGTTCTATTTTAATGCAGATTTTTCGTACAAATATTATAATACACGTTTATATTCACAACCGAAGATTATATTATGAAACAGTTTTTTCCTGTACACGATCCTGTGCATCGAGTGTCAATAGTTATATTTGTGCGCAAGACAATAATGAATTTTCGTCCAATATTTCTTGCCGCAAGACAAACTTTGCCAATTATCATTTGTCACTGTCAGCTGAGGATATGTTCCTCTCGCGCTGTCCGTGTGACGCAACTTTTCCCTATTATTTTTTCTCTCCCTATCACGCTTTCGTAGGCATTATCGCTTAGTCTTATCAGCAAGCGCATCGATGATTAATCTACTTTTATACACTGGTCGATCACTGTGCGTGAATTCCTAGATCATTTGTTTACTGATTCTGTATCTTTGAAATCGCGGGATATTAAAGCCGATGCAATTTATTTGTAATCGTAACAAAGTAAATAGGCTTGAGCAGGTTTTTGATCAGGAGCAGGTATGCTTAAATGCGATGAAATAATGATATATTCACTAATAGTCTCAAGATGGTTTATGTAGAATACTATGATAACAGAGGTCATTAATTCTTCAGCGAAAGAAGAAGCGTAGAGTATCTCGGAATTGGAGTATCTCTCGATAGAATGGATATCTGGCCTCTTAGATCTCTAGCTCTTTGCTGTCTATTTCTTCACTCGCTATCTTATTGCTGTCTATCTATGCTGCATCGTAATTAAGGGTACAGAGAGCAGATAGCGACGGAGTGGGTGTCACTACCACCCAACTGACACCATGAAAATTACAGAAGTGGATAGCCTCCGATATCAAGATTTTATGGAGGAAATGTGGCTTTATATTAATATAGATCATTTGAGATATACTGAAATAAATAGTCAGAAAAGGAAAGAAGTTAGGCGTGCACAGTCCGATATTATAAAAGGTGCTTATAAATCGCGACGTTAGAAAAAAGGCGCGATACAGTTAATTTTCGACAGAACTACGACGAGCAGCTATGCACTAATTTGATGGTATAGGCAATATCGTTTATGACACTTCTTAACTTGTTTTTGACCGCAACTAAAATGCGTTCCAAATTAAGATAAATATTTTAAATACCTAGGACTGCAGTCATGAAGGGAAAATTCGAATTTTTTCGTGCTAACTTCTTCAATTAAAAAAAAATTCTGCAGCTGTAATTCATAACTGCCTTGCAAAATATGAATGGTAAGGCGAAAGGAATATTGAACTTTCACTCAGACGCTGTATAAAAAAACTGAAGGGTATCGAAATGAGGCTTTACAGAAGAATGCACATTCGTGGAAGGGTCGAATGTTGAAGTGATGGATCGAATGAGAAAAAATATTGAAGTACCCAAAATGCAATAAAAACGGCAACTCCGATAATTTGAACGCATAATGAGGGTCTCAAAATATCAAAATACTTTAACTAACAAGCAAGGGAGAGTTGGAAGCCGCCAAAGACTATACAGAAAATTGCCATCCCGACTCAAAACCTAAGGAATCGGTATAGGAAAAGTACAAAATCGCTGATTCGTGCAGCATCTACGAAAGTAAAAATAGGTATGGCGATCATCAACCTATAGAAGATAGCATTACAAGAACAGAAGTGGTTTAGAAACCTCAGAAGTTCTTTGATGATATTCTTTTGCCAACCAAGCAGTACAAGATGAAGACACTCGTGAAGTAGAGGTTTCATGAATGACGAAAGGGGCAAAGCTGTTGGCCCGGATAAGATGCATATAAAAGTACGGTTAAAAATCGAGGAAAAGTATTTTCGTTATATACTCGTCTTCGTATTGCCATTATACGATTGTAGTATAAAAAAGGTGTGACTGGCTTCGATCAAAATTAATAAGAATCTCAAAAAAATCAAGTACCGGCACCAATACGGACTACAGAAGCCTCATCAGCCATGTCTTCAAATTCCTCTTAAGGTTTGGTTTTAAAGTTTACAGTAAATGAAATGTGGGAGCTGGAAGATGGCACTAGGAATACTCAGTTCGTCTTCCAAAATTATCTTGGTACTGGAGAAGCTATCGTTAGTTTTAAGGTACTCAGACAATGGGTCCTTGTTATGAATGTGCATCTCTCTTTCGTTCATTCGGAGAAAACTTTTGATTTCGTGCAATGTCAGAAGATTAGATCCATTTTCAGTCTACGTGATTAATGAAGAGGACCGACGCTAATGCAAGTGTCGGTCATCACATAGAAACTTCTTCGGACAGGAGACTTTTGGATAACATTTTCATTTAAGAGAATAGGTACCACCTGCACTAATTATCCAAATAGAAATTGAGCTAAAGCTTAATTAAACTTAAAAACCAAATAGAGCCAAAAAAGTTATTCAAACATACCTGCTTCTGGTTATAATTTCACGCTCAAATAAATATGTAATTATATTAATTCTCTACAATAAAAATAAAAATACATCAGTCTACTGAAAACAGCCGACATTGTTCCAGGATTGGGCAAAGAAGCGGTGAGTGATACTCAAGAATCAAAGATACGAAAATCGAATGAATGTAGGGTAGGGAATTCACTGAGTGAACACGACCATGTAATCGATGGGCTAAGTGCCCATATGCATGAGTTTCTTGAACGCCTTCCGGAATTCAGGGTTAAAGATGGTGTAGATGACGGGGTTCACGAAGCTGTTCATGTAGCCCAGCCACGTGGTGAGGATGAAGACGGTGACACCGGGGCTACAGTCGGACTGAAGCTTGACACAGACGGCGTCCATGATGTTGCAGGTGAAGAAAGGCACCCAACAGAACAGGAAAACCCCTATAAAGGAAAAACATATATGAGAATATCACTAGCGTTATTGAATTCACGAACGATATAGGACATATTATCATTAAACTATTTGATACAAAAAATGGTACATTTTAACGGCGTTAATCTGTCAAACCTTTGATTTGCAAATTAGATAATAATATTCTCTGAATCTGTCTACGACTTAAATGTTATGTAAAAAGAGCTGAATGCAGGTTAACTTAAGGTTGAACTTGAGACAAAGAAGGCCTCTCCTCTAAAATAAAGGTTCCCTCCAAAGAATCAACTTTCTCATCAGACTTTTTCTTTAATTTGAAATATATAAATAATTATACAAACAATTATACCTGAGTAAGATTTTGATTGGTGGTAAATAAAATCAAATAAACAGAATAAATACACTCGTGATTGTCTAGAGTCTACTAGATGATCGATCGTTAACTTAAAAGGATAACTTAAACATAAGGGGTTGATGCATCTGACTTATTTGGCGCTGAAAAAATATCAAAACCCAGAGTCAGTGGGATTAATCACCAGAATTCTTCATGAAATTGCATTCCATGATACTGATGAGCCTACGTATACCTAATACTGAAGGCCTCCGAAGGAACTGCACTAAACCTACCTGATTTCGTCAGTCTACGTTGTCACTCTAGAAGCAACAATTTACTGACCCCTTAAGAACATCAATTGCTTCGAACAGAGAAACAACATCTGAGGATCTATATCTTGAGTTTTACGAGGTATACGAGGCGTATATCATCAATGGTATAGTGACCTAATTGAATGGAATCCCCACGATGGATATATCTAACAGATGAACCTCAGTTATCTAAGTATCGGCATGCAAGGTCGAATTTCGATGGATTACTGCCGTTCTTGGTGTTTTAATGCTTCTGAAAACTGGCAGCATGGTCCTTCTATGATGTGACTTTTCGAGAGAGAGTAGATTAATAGAGGTTTGGATATAGTAGTAGCTCATGTGAGCTGGACGTCTGTTCAAACACTGAAGCCATGGAGGAGTCCAGGGCTTTAAATAACGAATAGACTCAAGAGGCTTTCAAAAGCTAAAGAAATTGACAAGAGTAAATGAGTTGCAATGGACAAGTCGGTTCTCAGTGTTAGCCTAATCGAAGCCTTGAGTGCTAAGACTCTTTGCAACCCAAGTCCCGGCATTCCCCAGAAACATTTATGTCTTTACCTAGATCCTTATATAACATGGTTTGAGGTCGTGGTAATTTAAGAAGTAAGCTGCTTGACCTCTCTCTTGCCCACCGATTGCCCGTACTGCTTGTGTGGTAATGGCTCCCAAATTGCAGAACAGCAATCTGTATTCGTGTCCGGTTCTATCGGTCTTCAGGAAGTAGTTTCTGGATACGGTCGATGGCCACGTCAGTAGGTTTTTTTTGTGGCCTTTTTGAGAGTTTAAAGCTTATTAATTTAATTGAGTTTTCACTGTAAATTATTAATTTCTAAAATAATGAAATTTTCACTGAATAAATGGCTTCAGGGTCGATTGGTAGGAAACCGTCATTCTGCAGCATTGTATTTAAAGGCTGGGTTGGAAAACGACGCAAAGAGTTAAAACTACCCGGATGGCGTACGTGGCCTCTATTCCCATCCACCATGTTGGAAGTAATAAAACGAAATGCCCTTACCTAGAACTATGGCTAAAGTCTTCGTGGCCTTCCGTTCCTTTTTGGCTGATGATTTTTCCCTCTTCTTCTTGCTTGCCTTGTTCACTTTGTATATGGTGAACCTGGAGGCGGCTTGATTGGCTTTTCGGTCCTTCTTTGAACTCGTCGACCCGAATCTCGTCAACTCTTCCGCACATCGGACTATTGTTGATGCAGTTCTGTGAAAATACATACATGATGTTAGAAAAAGGAATCTGGAAGAGAATTTCTTTTTTACGACTACATTACAAAAGAGCTATTATCGTAAAACTAAAGTTTTTAATTATTTTAGCTTTCACAGATGCATCAACATCGGATAAAAATGGAATTATAGAGCATAGGTACTATGAAGTTTTGAAAACTAAGTATTTATTATATAGTAGGAACTAATAGCCCCCAAAATAGGAAGAACACAGAGCATGTTACTTGGTTGGTATGTACAACAAACTGGGGATCTGAGTGTTTTGTATTAACAATATCCTCCAATATACTTTCCTTTCGAAAATAGATTCCTTTTTAAGATCTCCAGTAGTCGGATATCTAGCCACACCTTTGTTGTACAACAAACTGTGCCATGATTTTATATTTACACAAGTGTAACATTTTTTTCTCATTTAGACATTATGCCAGATGCACCATTTTTTGTTAAGCCAGCAGAATACTGTATCTCTGCGCGATCTCACCTTGTCGGTTTCTCAGAGTTAGGCGACCTCGTGCTGCCATTCTTTTTGAGTGAGTCTTTCGTGAATCCCACCCCAGAGTGTTTCTCCCGCGGGCTTTGTGTCACGTGAATTATTGCTTTAGAGCCTACGTGTGGACTGTTTGGTGTTGATGTGATGTGGTCCCTAATTGTGTCCTCTAAATTGGATGGCGCGTACCCTGAGTCGTTGTTTCCGTTCGGGTCTGCTATGGGAGCTGGCGATGCCAGCTGGGTGTGAACGCTGTGAAGAAAAAGAATGAAGATCTTAATACACGGATTAATATCTTTCTCAAACTTTAGTGAGAAGATATGTTGCAACAGTCCAAACGAGACAGACAAACAAATAATAAAACAACGCAAATTCATCTCTACAGAATTACGCGATGCGTAAAAACAACGGATGCCGAATAAAGCTTCCGCACTTAAACACACACAAATACACATACTTGGCATAACAGAATAAACCCGCTGTACATTTAACCTAAAAAGTGTTCCTTATGGATCACTTATATGAGGGTAGTTCTACTACTAGTTCTACTACTACTAAACTACACTCATTTATATGAGGGTAGTTTTTTTCACAGAATCACTTTAAAGGATGATTCATGCTACACCGGGCCGGGGCCGGGCCGGGCCCCGGCCGAGTCGTTTCCAACGTGCTCCGGCCGGGCCAGTCATTCATGCTACACCGGGCGTGACCGGGCCGTTTCCGAGTTTATTTATCCCACGGCCGTGTCCGCGATAACTAGTAGAATAGAATAGAATAGAATAACTTTATTGTGCTATAAAAACATAACTTAATGAATATTACGCTGGTTTTATAAAAAAGACAATTTATGCACAAATGGCGAACTTATCTAACTAGTGTTGCGTCCATCTATTTTGGCGATAATAATATTTTTTAATTTCTATTTTCGCTTGATTGATAAGTGTGTTGATATTAATGCAATTTTCACAACTTGAGTTGGCAGCTATTGCGATTGCCTTTGAAGACGAAGTATTGGAAACACGAACTGAATCTAATAAAAGAAGATGGAGTGTACATCCAGCCTGGAGAAAACG
>OX155965.1:7182155-7431853 GCA_944548615.1 Micropterix aruncella
ATTATAAACTCCTCTGCCAGAAATTAAGATTGAATTTTCTTCTTTCATTTCATTGAGCATATGGAGGTTTTGTTATTTTTATTTCGATTTAATGGCTCGTTGATAACAAACTCAGCCAATTGTATCATATTATAAATGTTGGTAGCATTCGAAATTTGAATTATTTCGTAATGTCACTTTCATTTAGAAAACGGCTTTGCCGAAGTGATCAATAGTTAAATTTTTTATTTTTTCGCTTAATTCGTCTCAATTAAAGGCATTTTGTGTTGCATAAGGATAAGCCCTATTTATGAGATATATGGATGAATAGTGATCGTTAGTCGACTGCAAAAGGACCTTTAAACTTACATTGCACCGTCGAAAGTCGTGCACATCCGTAAGTATATCTCATTCAAACATAAGCATTTCCCAATACAAGCTGGGATTTCCTTCGCTACTTTTTAAGTAGCTTTTACTAATTTTATTATATGTATATATATTTATATATATATATATAATTTTATATATATATATATATATATATATATATATATATATATATATATATATATATATATATATATATATATATATATACATATATATATATATATATATATATATATATATATATATATATATATATATATATATATATATATATATATATATATATATATATATATATATATATATATATATATATATATATATATATATATATATATATATATATATATATATATATATATATATATATATATATATAAGGACATAAACCGCAAATGTTTTATTAAAAATCGTAATAAAAATAATTATAAATACAGTAGTTCACAGTTGTAATAGCTGTCGTGTTTTTTATTCTTTTTATATATTAGATTGTAAATAAATAAAGGTACTAACGACAGAGTAACTTAAGTCATTAAAGCTTTCCGCGTTGAATAAGGTTATTATTTTACCCAAATTTACTTAGCATACTGTTTCAAAGTTCTAATAATTATATCCCGTGTGTGGTATTCAGTTTCAGTCATAATCACTTTGACATAGTATATAAATATATTATTACTTTGAAGATCCATGCAGGTCCCGAATTTCCCAAGAGGTTTGAAACGTAGGAATAATAAGCAAATTAATTTGGAACCTAACGCTACATAGTCGGGCTATCGGGTATGATGCTAATGCCATTCTAATTAATATTGGTTGGTCAATGTAACTTAGTGTGATTTTGGCTATCCTTCTATGTATTAGCATCAATGGGGCAAAAATAATAAAGATGATTTTTAATTAACAAACATGTAAAATACCATTCAGCGTTTGAAAGAAAATTGTCATATATGAAGAAAGGGTGATCGCTAGTGCGGTGTTCGATGTTAGGAATAGCTGAGATATGATACTAATTGGGATTTTTCTGTGGCTTCTGTCATTTTATTAACAACCTATTTACCAAAAAAATATGCATTTTAAATTTACAAGAAGAGAAATACAAAACTGAGGTAAATGGGTTTATGATTAATAATTGCCGTATGCTGAAAAAGTACTACACTTGTAGGGAAATATCAGTTAGCAACGCCTAAAATATTATTAAATAACGATGTATAAATTCTTAGTGAGGAAATTAATGCACTTTCACACGGAAAATTACAATTATAGTTTCCAGTATTTTATTGACGTGAATTGAATTATTTCACAATCTCTATTTCTCAGTATTTGTTTTGTCATTGAAATATTTATGACGTTGAAATATTCTCACGATTAAACGGTATAAAAGAGACCAATTTAAATAATTAATTTACTTCCGTCAACATACTCAACTGGTAAGTGGCTGTCTTCTCTCCACATTATTAAAATGGTTCAAATATTCAAATTGTGTTTGTCTCCTCTGTATATATCCTTAAAGTACATATAGAACATAAAATAAGAATTCTGTATTCGTGTACTAAGAATTACTCAATCATCTACTACCACGACCAGATACATTACACTGGTGACCCCGACGTGATTTATATATACACCAGATACGTTATACACTCATAGTAAAAACATACAAAATTGTTAAATTCACGTTGTGAATGGACAATTCAAGATTCGCCCAAAATATAGAAGTTTTTAAAAAAGTGTGTTCAAACCATATGAAATCATTTAGAATTGTATGTATACCCTTATTTTTGAAATATTTTATTTTTATCGAATTATATAAAGTATTTGACTATTGTAAACCAAAATCTGTAATGCTATATACTTTCTTCGGACGTATAGAAAAAAATACAAAAAATTAGATAACCTCTGCTCCTTCCCCCCCCCCCCTTCCTCCATACCCCTTTAGGTTATCATTGCACATGGGAGCACTTCATAACGGCTGCGCGCCAGCACCGCACATCTCCTACGCGCGTCGCTGCACCGTGCTGCATTGCACCTTATAACCATTACTATATACGACTGTCGAGTTAATAAATATATTTAAATAGCGCCTCTATGCGTAAATTAATACCGTAATATTAAAACAGCTACACACTATTTAATTATATCAGAAGATTTTGTTTTTCTTTCGCTGTGATAATAATTCTTTTTACATAACGACTACAGTAATATTATCAAGCCACTTTTCAGATGTTTAAAGTTATGTAAAAAACATGCTTTTCCGCGGTTACAAAGTCCTAATTAGAAAAAAACTTTGGAACAGTTTTAACAGATTTTTTTGTGTAGAATAATCTTGTAGAAAAGATTTGAATAATCAATATCCTAATATTTAAAAAAAAAATGATTTTGTAATTTTCACGATTAGTTTCCTGTACAAAATCACCTACTGGACAGATGCGTCATAATAAAACTAACAATGTATTGTTAGGTTTTCTAACAGGTTTGATTAGAGCTTGTATGCTTTTCTGACTAATTTATGTTTTCTAATTATTCCCTATAACTCGAAAGGGAAAATAATTTTTGCTTATTTTGCATAATTGTATGTATTGCCATATTAAATAATAAAACTCGGGGAAAACGTTTTACTTCCTATCTCGCTAACCTATTGTTACAATACGAACCGTTTTTTAAAAATTAAAACCCGTTTTTTCTATTATCTAAACGGTTTTGTAATGTGTGTAATTTTAATTCATGTATCAACATATTACAGCCTATAAAAGAAACTCCTTTTTATCTTCCTGCCAAGGAAAGTATTGTGGACGCACTTCTGTGTGTCTGTGTGTCTGTCTGTCTGTCCGTGTATTCCTCCACGATAGCGTCCAAACGCTTTGTTTGATTGAGCTGAAATTTGGCATGCAGGTATCATTCGATTATGGCAAAAGATTATAGTTCAATTTGGTCCACCAGAAGGCGCACTAGTCATACTTCAATCTTGAAATATTGCAGTTTTGAGACTGAAAATTTGGTACAAAAAAGCCATGTAGTATAATTAATCATAATATAATTATTTCTACGGCTGCTATTATAAAATGTATGTATCTAACTTTTTAGTTTAATTTAGTAACTGTATAAATTTTATTATTTATAAAGTGTTAGTAGTACGTTGTTAAAAAACCGCTTGCTGCTAACCCCTGAAGTCGTTAATCACTATTCAATCAGTTCAGTTGCGTTCAATACGAAACTATCTGCCTATCTGCATTATGGATAGCAATATTTAAAGTGAAACGAGCGGAACTCGTATGAATACGATGCAACAATCACATATATATTGCAAAAGAGGGGATTCGCGCTTGTAGATTCTATTCTGCGGTTAAAAAATAGAAAAATAACAAAATAATAATAATAAAAAAATAATAATGATTATAAATTAAAATAGAAATAATAAAAAATAAAAAATAAATAGACCTTTCTTGACACAACCGTGGCACTCTAGTGTGACTCCCAAAGTGAGCTCGCCTTAACACAGGGGTGCCTAGCAAGGCGGGCTCGGCTGCTCTTTGCTTAGCATAATAGAAAGATTATCATTTGCGTTTAATGTATGCGCTATGTAACCTGGACTCAGACAGATCTATCATGTGTATATAACTTTAAAACCAAACGACGGCATTGTCTAAATTGTCATTTCATTTTCTGTTGTGCTCATGAATTTGAATGTATATGTATATGTAAATAAAATAAATAAATAAATAAATGTTGTACCGAAATTACATTGAGAAATTTTGGTATATCCCATATACGAGCAACACATGAAATACTTGAAATTCGCCATATTTAGGAAAATACTAGTTCGTAATGGTGCATTTCATGTCAATTCCAAGCAGGTAGAGAAAAAATCTTGCCCTCATAACCTCAGAAGATTTTCAATTAAACATATGTTTAAATACAGGAAATAGCAAATTTGTTTTGCTCAAAAAAAATCCTGGCCCGAGAAATGAAGTGTTCAGTAGTCGAGATCAATAGTAAAAAAATCAAAATTGTTGAGATTGGTGTTTTTGAAAAAAAAAAAATAATAAAATATTTATTTTTTTAGAAAGCTGCAGTAAGAAAAGTTAGGCACATATTTCAAAGTCGAGCACATCATTCTAAAGACAAAAATATCAGCATGGAAATGAAAAAAACCGCAACAAAAGTCTTGCCCCATTATAGAGATAGAGCATTTGAAATTTTTTGTCGAAATTCACAATTGAGAAAATGGTTCCGGAATGCCATTTTTGGCGACCTGTATCTCGGGCCAGGATTTTTTTTGGGCAAAACAAAAAATAAGTATATATATATTTCTTTTTCCTGTATTTCAATATGGTAACCCCTCCCTGAATTTAATGGAATATACCTATTGAAAAATATCATTTTATTACCACGGAAAATACTACAAATATAGTACGAAAATGGCATGGGGGAGTGGGGGGTTTTGGAGCGGGAGGGATCTTGTCTACTTGCCGGGAAAGTCTTGGAGTGACACAACCGATTATTTTTTCTGTGTATAAATCACAAAATATATTTTTAATGGCGTTATTTCCCTGAAGACTACTTTCAGCCTTAAAAGACATCATCAGCAAATAACCACGAATATCCTATTTCTCTTGTGGCTAAACCGAGAGCGCGGAGTCTCTATCTAAATACATATACTTGATTACGATTTTTCGTTAAAAAATCACGTTAAAAAATCTCTTGAAAAATGCTCGACAAAGATAATGCGCATCTTTTTAAGAATCCGCGTTCGAGTTTCTCTCCTCGACCTTTTCATTAAAAATACATTTAATCCTCGGATAAGCGCCAATTTGAACAATTGTACGGGCAAAGCCGAAGGCCACCCGGGAGAGTACATCGAGAGGCGGCACTCATTTAGGGCTATAATAGCCTCACTTAACAAAGGTGCGAAGACGGCGCTCGGCGCTCTGCTACAATGAGATCCGCCTGGAAGATTCTGGAATATATTTCCTCGGGCGGGCGGCGGAAGGATTACTGGGGGCGGGCGCCGCCCATCCGCCCAGTCGCCCGACCGGCCGCCTTCTTCATTCATTCCGCCCTCAATATTGTTAATGAGATCATCCGACCGACTTTTGCAGATGAAAATATTAAATGCCCGTTTTGCTGCGACTGACGCTTTGGCCGTCTGCCAGTCCAGAATAAGGACCTGCAGGGACGGGATAGAACTCTCTTTTTGCGACTCTCGCGCAAAGCGAGTGCGTATCGTTTGAAAAGATGTTCTGGGGAAACAAGACCTCTTTAATAGTTGTAGAACCATAATTCCCTCGCGTTCCGCTCACTAATCAAATCGAAAATTACCGAAGCACAACTGATCATACGAGGAGTGTTTGGCTTTATATACAATTACTACCTTAGCACATTTCAGGTTACTTCAGCCGGCTCTCGTTACGGAGGGTGGAGAACCACACTGGTCCACAGGCGTTCCACAAATCTCTCACCAGTGGCTCCAAGTAGCTGTTGTACACGCAGCTGCCACACCGCGGTAAACCACGTCGGCTCGTGGGCTAAACCTGGTCGAGGGGGGCCTGCACGCTTCGGTGGATAGGTCTGATTGCGGATACCTCCTGCATAGTGTACGAAGACTGGCCCGGCGAAGAAGGCAACTCGACAGCTTATAAGCGACGGATGTTGGCGGAAGCGGCGGGACAGCACGGCATCGTGGAAGGCCTAGGGCGTCCGGTTGAGGGCTAAAAACCGGCGGCCAGAAACTGCATTCCTCTTTCCTCCAATCGTGGCGGATCTCCGCTTCATTGGCGCACTGATTGGATGGACGAGAGAGTGAGTCTGCACCAGCGCAACCGTTTACTCACTGTAAACTATTCACGCGCAGATGACCTCTAGTTTTTGAACATCGGACCGGACTTGTAAGAAGTCCTGTCAACCAAGAGGTCGCCGTCGTCGGATCACGATGAGGAGGACATCAACAATTACTAGCTGACCAGGCGCACTTCGTACCGCCTAACAGTCAATGAATGTCGTGTTACAGATTAGCTGAATTTAACTTATGATTTTATGAAAGTAATACAATGAATACAAAATAAATATTAATTTCACTACTTTATTAAGATAATAACACAAAAAGAAATATAAAAGTACGAAAATTAAGTATATCAATCGCGTGTCAGCAGGACATGATTGAATTAAACTATTTACATATTGTTCAGCATGGGATGCACTCGGTTTAATTCTCTTCATTGAAGCACCTTGTGATATACGACATTTTTTGTTTTTTCATCAGGCGGAAGAAGAAATAAAGCGGATGATTTGCCGACACGTGAACATGCCACGTACAACTGACCATGTAGAAAACACGGATTTACATTTTGTATGGGAAAATGTTTTTCTTTTATTTTAATTTTTCGACAATTTTCCAATGTTCGATTTTAATAGTTATTCTGCTAGGGTAGGAGACAAATACAACAAATCAAAAACCATGAAAATTGATCCAGCCGTTCTCGAGTTATAAGTGTTTGAACAAACGATACTTGTATATATATAGATAAAATGGCTAAGGCAACTATGTACAATTCTGAATAATAATTTTAAATAAAGTTTATATTTTAAAAAATAATTTGCTGCTATTACTTATAAGTTGAGGTATTTATTAATATGACAAATCTTGATTGCATGTATTATTTCTATCATGCATGTATCATGAAATAATCTACACGAATATTATAAAGAAGTAATGTTTGTAAGTTTGTAAGTTTGTGTAGGGGGTAATCTCCGAAACTACTAATCCGATTGCAAAGCTTCTTTTACTATTGGAATGCTTCATTATGTCGTTAGGCTATAATTAATTGACGAGTGCTATAGGTTATAATTAATAGTGGTAAATATTGGTTTTCAACACGAAATCTCGATATTTGCGCTGACAAATCAGTGTGATATTTGTGAAACAATATATAGCAAAAACATCAGCCTTAAAGAGATCTATAAAAAGGTTGACGAAAGCGTGTATCCAACTTTAATATATAAACTACAATAACTGCTTATATGTGTTAGAAAAATAATAAAAATAAGTATGCAGTGTTTTTTGAAGACGATGGCGATTAAATAAGAATCCTTATCAAAATCAATTAATACATTATCACAATTGTTAAATAGAGATAAAGTTAGCGATTTGCTGTAAGTTTTTAGGTGGTATAGTGACAGATATATCATCAAATTAGTAAAGCGTACAAGCAATTCGTAATACCTAAAAGGTATTTCAGAATAGCTACCTAACAGGATTTTTAATGTAAGTATGGTTAAATTTTCTTCTACGGTTAAATAAATTAAAAAAATTATATATTTTTAATTATTTAACAAAATAAATAACAGTTATTTAAATACAAAATTTCGACATTACTCATAAGTAGGTAGCGCCTGTTCCAAGGAAAAAACCACGTTTATAGCAATAGCTAATAAAAAAATTACACCAATTTTTAATAAAAAAAATTATTTTGTGAAATTGATATGTTATATTCTATTACTTTCAGACAAAAATACCCGTTATTTTAAAAATAAAAATATAACAAAATCATCTTTTATATAAAAAAGAAAAATAATCAATCAATGATAAAAGTATTCGAAAATATTTATATAATTAATTCAAATACAAAATATTTCGTAAAAAATATAAATCTGAATAAATTATTGTAAACATACGAGTATATACCTAATTTATATTTTCAGTTGCAATAAATTGATCTATATTCTTGATCTTGATCTTGTTGGAAACTCTGTACGTTGCCATAATATATAAATATATAAGTAAAGGTTGTATAATAATGGGAGGTAACCATAGGACTAAGGCTTAACAATAAGTCTCTCAAATGTGGCTGAAACGTGTCTCAATGAGACTTTGGTTACATATTGTGACCAGGAGGCAAAAAGCGTATTTTTTAGTTGGAAAAAATATATAATCACTTACTTAATACTTGGCTTTATAGATTCGAATACATTAAAGAAGGCATAGTAAGTAAATTTAGGCATTTTTGCTTTTACCGAGATACGATTTATTTCAACTTACACCGCATACTTTGGTCACATTGGGCCCGATTGCGTTTCTTAGTGAACTAAAATCGGCATTAGTTCAAGCCAGCACAGTATACCAGACCGTAGCTTCTCTTAGAACAAAATTGAAATCGAAGCGATTAATTCACGAGTCGTAAAGGCTCAGATATGGCCGCCAGATGTTACGGCCCCTTGTGCAACCGTTCGAAAAAGTCGCCAGCCGAGGCGTTAGTCGAGGCATATCCCTCTGCCCACATTACTTGCACCCTCTTCCCGCAATGCCCTGTAGCTCGAGAGTAAAGCTACTGTTTTGTATACTGTCATGCTGGTGAAACACGGTTATACGTTAAAGTGGAATATAAGCGTTGTCAATTTTACAGCATAAAACCAACAATCGAAAATAAAGCGGTATAATCTAAGACCAGACGAAATGTTTTCAAACTAATTTAGGTAGTTTTATGTTGGGCAGGTAGTTTTTATGCATATACAGACACGATCGTGCATTTTACGATCCGCTCTAACGCACTGCTCTGTCTCGTTCGCATGAGCTATTTTCTGATATTAGTTCACGAATACACGCAATAGAGCCCATTAGTATCTCGGTAGAATCGCAGTCAATATTATAAAAACAATAAAATTTTGAATTACTTTCCATAATTTTACAAGATGGCTCGGCGCTATGTTCAAAAACACTTGAAGACATTTAGAGAAAGTTTTCACCGCGCACCGAAGTTTTCACAAGGACGGGGAAATCGTCGCCAAGCCGCAAGCAGCACAGAGGTCCAGATTCCGCGCTCCATATACATTGAAAAATAAAGCTGGATTTGATGAGAAAAAAAATTAAATAGTGTCAGACCATTATTTCCAATGATATAATGAAGTAGATAGCTGCTACAAACAAGCAGGAGCGAGCGGAAAAAGAACTTTTTTTTTGTATCGAAACATACATATTATTATAATTTGTGTTATCACACGATTGGTTGCAACAGACACGCCCTTGCTTATATGGATTATTAGTGCCCATGTAGCGGTTCCCCTGAATGAATTACAAAATTTTGTAAATTTTACTAAGTGACTTAGGCAAATATATGGCATAGTGGTTAGGTCACCTGATCTTACATTGTAAGGTCCCGGGTTCGATTCCAGGCTGGGTCACCATTTTCCGTTGGGATCAAATTAACGGAATTACATTTTCAGTTCTGACGATCAAATGCAATAACAAGACACACACTTACAGACATGTTACACGCACACACAGGTACATATAACACGTCATAGTAGGGTTGGTTGTAAGAGATTGTCATATGACAATAAACCTGCCCATTGTGACATTTTCGCAATTAAGAGTATAAACAAACAAACAAATATATCGGCGTATTTCAGAAAGGTACTGATAGTTTACCAATCCGTTATCAAAAGATTGTGTATGTAAATGTTTATTTATATTATTTCTAGTATCAAGTTTGTGTAAAACGTATCATTTTCTAAAAATAAATTTTGAAGAATGAAAATAAAGTGTTAATACAGTTGAATTCCAATTATCCGAACTCCGACTAGCCGAATTGCAATTCGCAAAATAATGATTCTGTCTACTCTCGCTATTGTCCTTGGTGATTGTACAGCACTTTCTAAGTACGCTTAATATGTAAAAGTGCAGCCTTTACATTTAATTATTATTGATATTGATGATAAATTTCGATGTTAAATATTTTTTCTCCCAAACATATATACAATAAATAATTAAATTAGACCCTTTTTTCGGAATAAATCCAATTATCCAAATTTTCGATTATCTGAATGGGGTCCGGTCCCAATTGATTCGGATAATTGGAGTTCTATTGTAATAGTATATTGATATATAAAGCTAAATGAAATGAAGTTTTAAAATTAAATGACGTCGTTAGATATTTAAAAACGAACACAACACCAAATGAAACAAACAATACACTTTAACTGAAAAACAATCCTAAATTAAGAAAATGCGATTTCGTGATATAATAATTATTATTTTGTTATATTAAAACGAGTAGTATAAAAGAAATATAATTCTCCCAACGCATTAGTCATAGTAATTATACTCGTCGTCAGGTAATATTTGTATATCAAAATCCATCAACCTCTCTCTTTTGTTAAAACTTCTTCCTCGTCGTAGTTCAACTAGACGTTAAGAAACATGTTTATTTTTTATGATACAGCTAATATCATTGTTCTATCATTGTGCTAATATCATCCAGCCAAATCACAAGCGATTGTGATTGGTGGCCAGAAACTCAAGTCTAATACTAACAAAACGTCAATGTCACCCCTCAAAATAAACGGTAATATTATTGAGTATACCAAAACTGTCAAGAATCTTGGAATAGTCATGGACGAATTTCTTTCGTGGCAGGCACACGCCAACCAAATTAGTCGTCGTATTTTCAATGGCCTTCATAGCCTCCGAAGGTTACAGAGATTCCTTCCAGCAGCAACTAAGCAAACTATAGTAAGAACACTGCTACTTCCAATTCTAGACTATGCTGATGTCGGTACTATAGATATTAAAGAGAAGATACTGGATAAATTCGAACGGCTACAAAATATCTGCATACGATATATATTCGACTTGCGTAAATTTGATCACGTAAGCGAATATCGCGATGGACTTCATTGGCTTCGAATTCGTGAGCGCAGAAATCTGCATGCCCTCTCACTCCTTTATAAAGTCCTAAATAGTCCCATAGCACCTCCTTACCTTAAAGACCTCTTTCTCCCGTTAGGAAGTCATGGTGTTCCACTCAGGTCAAGTCAGGACAACACCATAGCAATTCCACTACATCAGTCTTCTTTTTTCACTAACTCATTTAGCGTCCATTCTGCTCGACTTTGGAACCAGCTTCCGCATGCTATTCGTCATGCAACATCCTTGCCCTGTTTCAAGGCGTTACTGAAAAAACATTTTCTAACTCAAAATATCAACTAAGAACCAACCCTCCCCCTATCCCCTCCCCCCTTCCCCCTTTCGTTGGGTTGTTGACTGGATAGAAGCATAAGAACTTTGTTATATCTATCATTTTATATAAGCAGTTATTTTTATTATTATTTATCTGTAGTTTCTATTTATTTATTATTATAATATACATATATTATATTATAAATTATATTTTTTTATGTATGTATGTATATTTGGATGTATGTATATGTATATTTATGTGTATATGTTTATGTATGTGAGCTGTATTGATACTTTTATTTAATATTACACGGTTGGCTGTAAGAAATCGTGAAACGATAAGCCCGCCGTTTGTACTAAGTTAAAATAGAATTTAAGTTTTCTTTACCCATGTAATTTTTTTTTTTTTTGTTAGTACAATAAAGGTATTTTTCATTTCATTTCATTTCATTTCATTGTTAGTTCAATAGGTACAAAAATATAGAATACATCTTTCGTTATTGTGATAACCGGTGAACATTAAGGTTTTTGTAACTCATAAAATTTAATAAAATTTTGGTAACTTAATAAAATTTTGAAATACTTGCTTTCGACAAAAAAAATATATACGGAGAATTACACAATGGCAAACAAAATAGTATAAACAAGCTACGTTTGGAAGTTGCTAATTTTTAGTCAATAAAACACTATATTCGCTGTTAAAATTGTACGTGTTTCTGAAGTTGTAAGTGCATGTAATTATTTTGCCGAGAGATATTTATTCAATACCCTAATAATATGCAACACTATTATAAAATTCAGAATTATGGATCAACGATTAACAGTATAAAATAATTTTAGTGGATTCAGGGCAAATTATACATATAATAATAACCTTTTTCTAAGTAATATAATCATATTAGGTCTAAAAAGTCAATAAAAATCTACCGAATCACTTACCAAAATTGACAAAACATAAAAATAGCCAAATAATATAAAATTATAAGTGTAGAAATGATCAATATATATCTAGAACTAAAAATAATCTATCGAATTAAAATAATAAAATAAACGGAACACCCAAAAAGTAATGAAGTAATATAAAATATTAAAAAAAAACAGATAAGCACAATGATATATAATAGATATATACAATGATATATATTGGACTGTCCTCAAATAACAAAAACGATGCAACCTGCCTAAGAAATAAAAAAAAAAATACTTTGAATTAATGTTTTACCATATGGTAATATAATGCTAGAAACTTGTAAATAGATTGTGGCGAAACGCCTTGCTGTCTTTTTTACATTTACTGTAGGTTTGGCAACCATAAATTCGATAAAAAGTATAAAATTTAGGAAAAATTGTTTAGGCGGGATATTGTCCAGAAGTAATAGGTTTCAAAAAATGCTGCAACCTTGGGTTATATCAGGACAACATTTGCCCAGAGACATATATTCTACATAGCCCCAAAATTATATAATTCCCTTAGTGAAGACATGAAAAATTATCCTAACATAAAAATATTTAAAGCAAACCTTAATAGATGGCTACTTAACAAGGGATATGTAAAATCTGATCAACTTCTTTGCAACGCACGACAATTTATTTAGTTTCACTTATCTATTTTTCTTAATTAAATTTTATTAAATTACAACTATAAATGTATATATTTATTACATAGCTATATTTTTTATAAAATTGGTATATTTATGTGTATATACAGGTGGTGGGTCCAAATAGTTTATATAAAAAGAAACACTTCATTTCTTAAAATTGCATAAAAATATGCACATCTAGAGACGGGCCAAATAATCGCCTAGTTAGATGTGCTATTGGCAGTAAAGGTCATGTAAGATGTGTTAAACCTCCCTATATTATTTATTAAATAATTTATATAATTATTATAAGATTACATGACCTATGAATGAACTGTATACCTAATCCTATGTACCTAAATAAATAAATAAATAAGGTTTTTGTGCCAAATGAGAGCCGAAAGAGCTCACCCTGGTGCTGAAACGTATGTTTACTGGGAGCGAAGCTCAAGCCAGTAAACGAGCGAACGTTTTGATAAAAGAGTGTAAGTTTACAAGTTGCATGGTTTTATCGAGACAGACTTGCGTGTATCAAGAGCTGTGATGCAGATGCCTTCACTGTGGAAGCAGTAGTCTTACAATCTATTTTTATAATTTAAAAATTATATGATGGTTTAACAATACATCACAATCAGCAGGGTTGAAATATTTGATAGTTAAATATATCACGTTTTACGGGTATCATTGTATCGTATCTCCTAAAATAAAGGTAAACAATAATAAATAATCGAACCATATGATACATTCCTAGAGGGACATTAATAATAAGTGTAAGCAACATCGGGTCAGTTGCAATTAATCCCGAGAAAATAAAAATTATATATATGCTTATGGAAGCATACAAAAAAAATGAAAATTCAAAAAAAAAATTAATATGTTTAGCATCGGCGACCGGCGACCAACGAGACAAGTTGTAGAAAATAGCTTAATAATACCCAGAAGGAAAACATCGTTTGGTCAAAGACATTACTCTTTCATTGCGCCGAGATTTTACAATCTGATCAATATGGAAATAAAAATGAATTTGACATTTAGGGAATTCAAAAATAAATTAAAGAAATGGTTATCGAATCATGACAGACTAACCATACATCAAATGTTAGAAATAATAGTATAATAAAACTTAGGTGCACAAATTATTAACATATTTTTAAACTTATATGTTAAGTATTTTTTAACATTGAACTAACTACCAAAAAATATTTGACTTTGACAATGAATTATACTTTTAGACTAGGTATTTTTATATTAAATCTTATAATACTTAACATAATATTAAATATTAATGACTGTTTCTTTCTTTTCTCACATATAACTTTATTTATATTATTTAATCGAATTTTATATTATATTTATTGCCGATTTAATAATGGAATTGCATTTTATTTATTATATATTTTTAATATTTATTTATTATTATTATTTTTTATTTTATTCTGAAGACCACATATTAGGGCAATTTAGTGTCATTAGCTTCTTACTAAAACTATTTGTAGGCAACCAAGCAATCAAGCAAACTTGATTGTAATATTGGAGTCCTGTCCACCCTAGAACGGGCTAGTCCTAGTTGGGTGACAGAAACAAATAAGCAAAAGGTTAAGGTTTTGCAATTCGGTTCCTGTTATTTTTGTAAGCTAATCAATGTTTTATAGTAATTAATTCTTAAATAAATAAATAAATAAATATTATTTCAAATGCCACAGCTGCTAAAAGAGGTTTTACGTGTAGGAAAAAAATGTCTTTCGTCGTATGGACAAAGAAAAATAAAATTATTTTTTTCCCTGCACGTACAGCTGCAGGATTTTTTCCCCTCTTGTAGCAGCCGTAGCATTTGAAAAAATGGGCTAACCATATTGTTTTTGGTATCTTCAAATCCATCTTTTCATTCTATACGTATGGAGCGAGAAATACAGACCACTGTGCGCCACCTAACAAACCGTGGATTTCTTAAGTGTCTTCCGAAGTTCGCCAATGAGTAATGGTTCAGAGTATGGCGACGCCCGCGTAAACTCGCGTAAAATCTCTCTCAGTCGTTTACGATTAAGTGTAGGCTCGGGCGTGGGCGGTAGGTATACCAACTTTGTCCGAGTGTCTTTCAACTTTTCGGCTTTGACTTAAAACACCTCTCACGACACGCCTTTAAGCTAGTAAAACGCTGTTTTTAAAGGTTAGGACCGATGGAGATGGCTTTGTTTGGTTCGATCTATGTTTGATCGATGAAAGTTTAATTCAATGCTGACTACAAAGAAAGATCTTCAAAGAGGCTGATGAAGAATATTGTTTAACCTTTAACAACTTAAGTTGGGTTCTGAGGAACATCGGCGCTCTTTATTTGCATCAGTCTCCTTTCAGTACTATCTACGTTTGTGCGTATCTATTAGCTCTATAAGCTTACGGGCGCCCTCTGAAATCTGAAGATAACTTAATGCTCTCGATCTGTGGTCAAAGTAGTGATCACTAGTGGTCACTCTATCCACACATGTAACGATAGCACCGATTTTGTATTGCTTAAAGTTTAAACGATGGCTCAAATACACTTTCAATTCAGTTTCAATATCGATTTATTTTATTGTGATTGTAGTGTAGTAACATGTAGTTTTACAATTATTCAGTGCCGCACAGCGTGCCTTTTAGGCGTATTTTTTTTACACAATGATTGCAAAGCGATAATAATGATTTAACAATGAAAAAACACACGTATTATAATAATAGTTCAAAATCAGTTAGGTTAGGTATTAAAAAGTAAAATTTTGTAGGTATCATTATTTTTCTGATACAATTAAAATGTAACGGAAAAATAAACAACAGTAAATATTAACTCGGAATAAAATTTTGTTACCCCAATAACTTTAAGAAATAGAAATAGTTTAAACATAGTCAATAATTAGAAGAATCAATAATAAATTGTTAAATTAAAACTAAAACTAAAAAACACGCTAGATAAAACAAAAATAATGTGTTCTTAAAATCAATGTAGGAGATATAATGAATTATTAGTTAAAAAAAAAACACTAAAAACACGCTTTTATAAATGCACGTAAAAACCTCCTGTCTTCCGGATTCATCATCAGACCTTGAAACTTAATCGTGGTCAAAGTTCATTCCAAGACTTTTCTAACAAGTCCAAACACAGCTATGATACGATGTTCCATCATGAAGTTCCAGTTCATATCTTCCGACTCCATCATCAGATCAGTTCGACAGTACCATATTATTGTATTATCATCAGAACTACATACAGCCGCCAATTTTCATGACGCTACGATCCTTGGAAGATGGTTAAATTAGTTACCTTAGATTCTATTACATAGTTACATACAGGTCGACCTAATAAAAGCGTGTTAAAAATGAATCAAAGTAGCAGATATAAAAATGAAAACAAATTATGTGAATTAAAAACAGAATATCAAACATAAAACTAAAAAGAATATCAATATTACAATGAGCTCATTAATATATTTCGTTTCCTCCCCTCTTCCTCCTCTTGGAAATATACTGTAGCAAATCGCTTGATTTAATTTATTGAATTAACTGTAGGTTTGGAAATTAAAATTGAATATAATATATGAAGTCAATGAAAAACCATTCATACGGAATATTATATAAAAGATATGTTTATTTACAAAATGCTACAACTTAGGGTTATAGGATAGGATGTACCAAATGGGTGTGGAAACGACTCGCCTTGGTGCTGAAACAACATAATTACTACGAGCTAACCGCAAACCAGTAAACGAGTGGACGTTGTGATAAAACAATGCAAGTTTTTAGATTGCATCGCTATATCGTGACAGTCCGCGTGTATCAAAAGCTGTGGATCCAGATGCTCGACGCTGTACAACTTAACCCGGCGAGGATGTGGTACAAAAAGGGTCCATTGTGAATGTGGAGGGTCATGAAGACCCTGTATTTCATTTATAATATTTTTTAAGTAGTTATTCGTAGGCATGTAATAAAAAACGACGGGAATGAAACTTACGAATACGTTACTAAATATTTTTTTTTGTTTTAAAATACCATTATTATTATTTATTATTTATTCCGTAGCCGGCGATAGGGGAGGGGGTCGCCCTTGGAACCAATACGCTGCTGTCGGTGCCGCTGGATCTCGTACTCCATTCACCGTTCGCTTCCATTCTTGACGATTTTTTGCCACCTCTCGAGCATCCCTAGCCGATAATCGTTGATTTTAAGGTTGTCTTTGATGTTCTTTAGCCAGGTTTTCTTCGGTGTTGATCGCTGAATTCTCCATTCTGTCGGACGGTCTCGCCAAAGAAGTTTACGTGGCAAGCGATTATCGTTCATTCGGCAAACAAGGCCGAACCATCGTAGTCGACGTTTTTGTACTTCTTCTTCGATCGTTGTTACTAGATCGCATCTTTAATGGTCTCGTTTCGAATTCGGTCGCGGAGTGAGACACCGAGAATCTGCCTCAAGCATCGCATTTGGAAGACTTCGAACTTTTTGAGGTCCGATTGTAGTAACGTCCACGTTTCCGATCCATAAAGAAGAATGGGAAGAACCAACATTCGGTATAGTCGTACTTTGGTTCTGATGGTAATATTCGTTCGCTTCCATATGCACCACTTGAGCGAGGCGAATGCTGCTGTTACCTGACCGATCCGGCTATGGACATCGACCGTCGATGCCACTTTCTTTTCCGTAACCAAAGATCCTAAATACTTGAATTGTGGGACCTGTTCGATCTGGTGTAGACATTATGTGTAGGCAAGTTTTATTATTTTGAACATATAAAAAGTCTTACAAATAATCATCTTAAGCAGGACTCTCCGTTACATTTTCTAAAAAAATTGGCAAGAACAGCTATTTCATAAAACTTATATATTATTTATGGCACTGTCTAAGAGTTCAATCATTTGTCATCACAATATTACTATTTCAGTCGTTTAAGATATTAATCATCTCTCGCCGTAGCATACGGTTGACAGAACGGAACAATGTGTTCTTGACAAATGTACGAATGACATCTTTCGCAAACATTCATATATATTTTTCATAAACATACATATTCAGCATTGCATTGAACACAGAGGCCATTTTTTTGAAAAAAAAATGCCTTGAAAAATACCACGAAATTGCTACGCTGTGGTTTTGGAGGGGTCATAAATACCCTTTTTGCGGTCGCGCTCTTCTATCTCCATCAGCAGGCGGCGGCCAACTAAGTGGTAGCTACCAGAAAGAAGGAACATTCATTAGCTCCAGCTACTTATTAGCTCCTGCTACTCAGTAGCACCCGGCGAGGATATGGAGGGGTCAATTTGACCCTGCTCATTATGAGAACTTCTGAGAAGTTTGCCAGCGTACGAACGCTGGACAAAATACTGTACTCGTAACCAGTATGGGAACTAACGGGCCCATGATGAGTTGGCCACGATGACCCATGTGTTCAGGGTCGGTCACACTCACGGGTGAACACCCATCCGACGGCCTCCACGCACGGGGTGCGAACCTGGGTAGGACTCTGGCCAGCGAGCCAGTTTCCCCTGGGAATCAAACCTCTGGCGCTCCTGGACGGTCTGCGCACCGTGCGGCGCAGGCCAATCGATTGGAAACTGTATTGTTTCCTATAGAGCGGGGGTGGTTGCGTACCTTACGGCGACTGCTCTTGAAATGACCATTGGCCATCCGATCCCGGTTCAGAGCTGGGCAAAGGACGCCTTGGTCCGCGATAGATTCGGTATACACCGTTTCACCGCTTCGTAAGGGAGAGGACCGCGCAAGCGACCTCGAACTCGGAACCAATCGAGAGACCGGAGAAATCTGGTCACAATTGGAAGTAAGGGCGCGAGGGTCGGGCCCGCCAGGTAATCATTACTGGCTATCTCGCGGTAAGTCGTTGGTCTCTTGTGGGTTTGTGGCGGAGCTAGACGGTGGACTGTTTTGTCCAAGTCTTCTGCGCTCACTCCAGGGAGATAGAACGACTAATCGTTAAAACTTCCTGAGGTGACGGGCTCGCCCGCTGTAGTCAACAACCCTATTTGTACTCGTAACCAATCGAGAGACTGGAGTAATCTGGTCGCAATTGGAAGTAAAGGCGTGAGTGTAAGCCCGCTGATTAACACTACTGGCTATCTCGCGGTTAAGGCGTTGGCCTCTTACGGGCATGTGGCGGAGCTTGACGGAGGACTGCTTTGTCCAAGTCTTCTGCGCTCACTTGAGGGAGATAGATCGACTAATCGTTAAAACTTCCTGAGGTGACGGGTTCGCTTGTTGTAGTTGACAACTCTAGTTGAAGGGTCAAATTGACCCCTCGACATCCTCACCGGGTTAAGTGGAAGCCAGACTTTATGCTATCCCAAGACCACAAAAAAGGAAGAATATTCGATAATCTACTAGCGCAACGCCAGGGAGGAAAATAATATAAATGGTTTTATTATCCTCGATCCGTTATTGTGTGTCTATATTTCGTTCAATTGGCAGCCAATTTATTTTGAGGCATTGGGAAACGTGCCCCATTCCATGATTCTCTTTAGTATTCTGTATTTGTTTACCAAGAGAGCTACGGTGAAAGATGTATGACTGTGAGCGTCAGTAAGCGCTCTGTTTGCAAATGTGATTCTTTACGGCAAACGTGCCGATTTCCTCGCGATGTAAATTTAGCACACAAATGATTATAATTTGCAACTCCGCGAGCGACGGGCTTTTTGCAAAACAATTAAGTGCCTCTGTGCTGTCTAAAATATGGCTTACGGTAGAGGTAACGTTTGTTGCACGTAAATAAATGTTTTATTTTATTTTTCTTTATTTCAACACATACCGCGTACGGGCCAAAGGAAGTACGGGCCAAAGGAACGTTCCGATGGGGTGATAAACAGAGCTGTCAACAAGGATGCGGCTAACGTCGATATTGCGTATCGATGAGTTACGCTTGCTCGATGAAACAGTATTATACATCTGCATAGATACATAGATCCGATTGCTATATTTATTAATATTTTCGGTTTAAGTATTATTTCAGAATTAGAGCAATTAAATGATGACCTAATTATGTGATGTGAGTTATTAAATGAGTACTTAATAGATAACTGATTATAATAGCATGGCATATCATAGGTCATTATTAATTTCTAAACAGTCATTAGGAAAATGTTATCGTGGCATTTTGTAATAATGAGTCCCACATATGTATATCACAAAATGCTGCTAAGGAATAAAACATGATTACATTTTTGTACTTGCCTATCAGTTGAGCAATGAAGACCATATTTTCTAACCTGGAGCTATTGAAGTTGAAGGGTGATATTAACATGCAGACTCGGTGCTTTATACATAACATTTTGTAATTTTTTGACGAACTGAAAAGTGACCCGACAAAAGTTTAGATGCTCAATTTCAATAATATAATAATCTGATAGATAATCTGCGAATGTTATGACACTCATCCCTAAAAGCAGGTATTCAAAGGGGCGGGCAGGCCTAATTATTTATTGCCTCACCGGAACGTTCCTTTGGCCCGTATTATAGCGGAATATAATAGTAAATTTATTTAATATTAAGGCCATAACCCTTCGTGAATCACTCTGCGTTATGAGATATGGATTGAAACGGCTATGTTTATGACAATCAAATCAAATAAAATGAACCGCATTCGATTGACTTTTAGCGAATTAGGGACATCGAGATTTAAATAGAAAATTATAGGAAAATCAAAATTGAATCCTAGAAGGTGCTTTAAAATTAACGCGGTACAATTCGATATGGTTTTATTTATAATGTCTATCAACCGCGATAGTCTTCGATTTCATATTGCCCTTCAGACCTACTGGCATCATCGTTATATTCTCACTCTGTCTCTGTCCATGCAGATATATTACAGAACTAGCTTGATCCAATCCATCTGTGGCGTACAATCGCTTTAGAGGAAAAAAATCGTCTGAAAAAGCACCTCATCTCCATAATGTATCGCGTTGATCCTTCCCATCCTTATTTTCTTTGTCTGAGACATAGTATTATATTGTTTTGTATTAAATAAAATTTTGGTTTTCAATGTGACTGAGCTACGAAGCAATTCTCTTACTAATACTATATAGTTGACTGAAAGAGAATGCGCTTGCTTTACCACTTTAAATAAAGGAAACAATAATACTTAAACATAGATAAACCCACAGCAAGTTATGTTAATCCTGTATGTGTCGATCAGTACCATGCTGAATAACTAAGTGATAACTTGTTCAAAGGCAAACTTTTTAACCTTAGTGAAAAGATTCCCAATAATACCCTAGAGCAGGGTTTCTCAAACTTATTGACCCCGCGACCCACCACGGGAAGCGCACACGTGCGCCGGGGGCGAGCGAGACAAGGCTAGAGACGCGGCAATGTCTCTTTGCGCGGCTATTTCAACTTCCCGCTCTGTTGCAAGGTTGCAACAGAGCGGGAAGCTTGGGAGCTAACGGGCCCATGATGGGTTGGCCACGAAGACCCATGTGTTCAGGGTCGGTGACACTCACGGGTCAACACCCATCCGACGGCCTTTACGCACGGGGTGTGAACCTGGGTAGGACTCTGGCCCTGGTCAGTTTCCCCTGGGAATCAAACCTCTGGCGCTCCTGGACGGTCTGCACACCGTGCGGCGCAAGCCAATCGATTGTGCACTCCGACTAACATATTGAGTTGTCAACCACAACGGGCGAACCCGTCACCGCAGGACGTTTTAACGATTGTTCGTTCTATCGACCGTGCAGTGAGCGTAAGACTTGGGACTTGGGACTCCTCCGACTAACAGTCGGGGGAGTCTGGAAGCTGTATTGTTTCCTATAGAGCGGGGGTGGTTGTGTACCTTACGGCGACTGCTCTTGAAATGACCATTGGCCATCCGATCCCGGTTCAGAGTCGGGCAAAGGACGCCTTGGTCCGCGATAGATTCGGTATTCTCCGTTTCACCGCTTCGGAAGGAGAGGACCGCGCAAGCGACCTCGAACTCGGAACCAATCGAGAGACCGGCGAAATCTGGTAACAATTGGTAGCAAGGGCGCGAGTGTCGCCCGCCAGGTAGCATTCCTGGCTATCTCGCTGTAAGGCGTTGGTCTCTTGCGGGTTGTGGCGTAGCTAGACGTCGGATTGTTTTGTCCAAAGTCTTCTACGCTCAATCCAGGGAGATAGAACGACTAATCGTTAAAACTCCCTGTGGTGACAGGCTCGCCCGTTGTAGTCGACACCTCAAATTGTTGCAAGGTTGCATGTTTTATATTCTATTCTTTTCAAGTGCTATCTTTATTTTAATTATTTATTTAATTTAATTATATTTTCTGTAGGTATTCTAAATACACGTAGACTCGTCAAACTATCTCATCATCTATCTCTCATATTATTCCCTGCGTTCATACATTGTGTTCGCGACTCACCTGGAATTGGCTCGCGACCCTTCAGTGGGTCGCGACCCACACTTTGGGAACCGCTGCCCTAGAGTCTAGAGAGTCAAAATTGTTTGTCAAAAATTGCAGTTTTCGTGCTTGACAAGCAATGTTGACTGCCTAGAATTAAGCTTGAGGGATTGATAAGCAAACTACAGGCTGTGGAAAATGTATGATGATAATTTATATTTTTGCTATGCTTGTCAAGCGTTGCTTGACCGTCTAGAGAAATGCTTATCAAGCAACTCACATCCAGTGGTCTCGAACCTTCCGATTTTTCGGAATATCTACAGATACGGGGTCTGTCCTGCCGAAATAAAAAAATATAACGCTTTTTCATAATTTACAAGAATACATGGAATTTTAAGATTAGATTAAAGAAATTTAAGGAATAAAAATACTCAAGTTTAAAATTTTAACACTTCTGACCTATTTAAATATTATTTAATAATGTCGTGTCGTTCCATCCTCCTAATGTACCTATATGGTTGTTTGCGCTGCTAGGCTCTTCCAGGAAAGGCCTATTCTCCTCCCTAGCAGTATTTCCCTCCACTAGCAGTGTTTACTTCGATGAAAATATAGATAAACCAAAAACCTTCATAATATTGTTCTATAACAATTATTTACATAGACTAATTGCCATTTATGTATACCGTTTATCTAAATATTTAATAAAATACATGGAGCTTACATTTAACGGCTCTAATATCAATATAAATAAATATCTACCTAACTACCGCTACTACATAAGGATTTAAGGACCACTTTAAAAGTTTATTATTAAAGGAAGATATTTAGATGTCATAATTTGATTTTATTTTAAAATAACTATTTGCTAATTGGATTATTACCATTGTCTTCGTTTATTCATTAATTTGTAACGTGATTATTTGATGTTTAATATTTTGATTTTTATTATTTTTCATTTATTATATGTAGATTTTTAAATTTATGTAATTGCGTTATTTTCTTTTAATATCATTTGATGTTTAATATTTTGATTTTGATTATTTCGATTTGTGTATTTATTTGATTATAATTATTTGGATTTTTTTATTTTAAGATTTATTTGATTTGGTTATTTTATTTTAAAATCATATATGTACCAATAATTAATAGGTGTGTTCTGAAAACCAGGATAAGAGATATCCTGAGGATACCCCTAATTTGCAGCGTTTGTAGCTTTATTTCATAGTCTTTGTCTATTTACAGTTTTAATTTTTAATCTGTGTGTTCTTGTTTTTTTGTATATGTTTTTTATAACAACAGCTGCAAATAAATATTTTTTCATTTTTTTTTTCAAATTTAAATTACAACTGATTAACGGTACTTCCTAGTATAAAGCTCCTAAAATTTGTATTTTTTTAAATATTGATCCCTCCCAGAACGCGACGCGTAGAAGCAGCGCCGAGAAATGAAAAAAAGATTCTTGATAAACATGCTTACCGCTACCTAGACGGTCAAAACTGCGTGACAAGCAAGCGATTTTGTTTAGCGTGAGACGCGTGGCGCTGCGTTGGCAAATAAGTGTATAAACGCTTGACAAGCATGCTTAATGTGTCATTAAGCCACGTCAAGCGTTGCTTATCAAGCACGTAAATGCTAGACTAACAAATTTGATCGCCTAGAAAGCCATTTAATTAAAAAAAACTGGTTTAGCAAAAAAAAGCATACAAAAAATAAAACAGATTTATAAGTAGACTAAAGAGAATAATAACGTGTCAATGGCGATTATAAAGAAAGCGAAGTAAAAATAAATTTAACAGAAATCACAAAAAAAATAATTAATTAAAACTATTATAAAATACCTAACCTATGCTTTAAAACAATTCAAATAACCCTAACAATAATTATATCAAACTTAAAGTAGCTGAAATGATGAAAATAATTTTAAATTGCGTAAATAAATAAAAGTGCTAAGGATTATAAAAATAATATAACACTGAAATACAGCGCTTATGAGGAACTTTCTAATATATATTTTTTTCATATACTATGGCTTTTTACTTACTGTCACCCTTTGGCGAATTTTCTCCGATTAATAATATCCTTTTTCAAAGGATCCAAGTTGCTAAAGCCGTTTTAATTTCATTGTAGTAATCGAACCCAAAGTTTATCTACACTCCGCTTCTGTTTTCCAAATATTAAGTTTATCGGCGAGAGATTATTCCATTGTTGACACAGTACATTGACCCTAAAGTCAATTAGTTCAGAGAAATGCGTTTCGGTTTTTGTAAAACACAGGTTGTAAAAATGTTCAGGTCCTAATCTGCTATTACATTTCACCTAGCGCAACTTATTGAGACATCTGACGGTGAACGTGCCAAAGGAAGCGGCGGTTTACAATGTTCAGGCGGTAAGTCTATTGGCACCTTTACGGGTGTTCTGTATTCAAACGGCCATGCAGCCAATCTTGGTTAAGCGCGAAGATATTTTCAGCGCAGGAAGCGACGTGCGATATTATTATACCTAAGGACCGTCTGAGTTTACACCACGCGTAAATAATATTATAAGGATAAAGTAATATAACATTCAACGGAACGTGAAAGTGGGTGAATTAATTAATTTCCTAACTTAATTCTCTTATTAATCGCTATTAAAGTCGCACATAAGCTCACAAATAAATTGCCTGGCTTTGAATACTTGATATGAGCTTGAACTGGATAGTATAAATGAAGGGTATCGAAGTAAATATTAATAACTTGGCAGCCCAAAATTCTTGCATTATTGAAACAAATATTTATTCATTATTATTTTTCCACACAAATTTAAAATACTAGGTTATTAAGTTTAAAATCTACCGAAACGTACCAGACCTAGTTTCCAGACTTCCCGGGTTATTCGCCGGGGTGCACAGTCGGTTGTTAAACGCCACACGATGCTCAAAGCGTCCAGTGTTGGTCAAGGTGTTCCCCCAGATTGGAACAACTGTCCACGAAACAGCCGTGTCAAGTTTTACAAAGGCTTTTACCAGGTTAGTTCCTATTCGAAGAGGCTACCGGATGGGAGATGAACCGTGAGTTGAGACAACTCCAAGATAAACAAACAGGTGATAAGGCCCAAGCTGCACAGAACCGTTAAATGCCATATAAGCAGTCGGAGCCTTCTTAATTAATGCACTCAACTTGTGGTTCACTACGCGCAGCTGATTACAAGTTCGCGTCGGATATGTTTGGTTTCCGCTCTTTTGGATTTTTCCATGTAATAAGTAAAAAACTGTCAGATTATCTATCATATGCATCGCTGCCTCCAGTTGTTTTAATAACGATAAAGTAGCTAATTTTCTCAAAAGATAGTCAGTTACGTGGTTTGCATTTTGCAGTATTATTAATATGAAGTAGTTCAGCGAAAGGTGTATAGTTTGCGAAGTTGCAGCGCTGAACGTGTCTCGCATAAAGATACAAACAAAGTAGATTTCTCTTTAATTTATTGAGCCTTTGTGTATAGTTTGTATCACAGCAGATTTAAAAAGAGCTTTATAAAATATTCATCTAGTGCTCGGTGCACTCGGGTTAATATGAAGGAAGTCCGCCACGGCGATACGTCACGTGTTAGAAAATGTATAAAGTAATTTGTAGATTGTTGCACTTTTGCAAATATTTTTATTAATTGTATTACCATTATACTTCAAATTTAGAAACACATTAGCAAAATTAGGAAGGACTTGACATTGTTGTTAACTAAATCCTAAGTTTAATTAACTAAATCCATAGTCACAAAACGCAAATTTTCTACAATGACCTTTGAATGTGTATTTGTTTGTTGTTACTTTTTATTGTGAAATTTCACAATGGACGGATTTATTGTCATCTCGACAATCTCCTACAACTAACCCTACAATGAAGTGTTTACATGTATGTGTTTGTGTAACATTTGTGCAGGTGTATGTCTTGTTATTGCATTTGATCGACAGAATTGAAATGCAATTCCGTTAATTTTATCCTAACGGAAGATGTTGACCCGGCCGGGAATCGAACCCGGAACCATACAATGTAAGATCCGGCGTCCTATCCACTATGCCACCGGGCTTGACGTCAGAGCTATTGTTTAAATATCGAAGGAAGCAATGCTCTCAGACATAAAGGATGTTTTTTATTGTACAGTAAAATGAGAGGGATAGAGGGACAAATGGGGATTATTATCAATAAGACAAAATGGATTTAAAGTTCCTAGTTTCTCGACAACGGGTGATATAAATTTCACACATTATATCCGTTTCATATTGTTTATAATGTCAGACAAACGCTATAGTCTTTGATTTCTATGGTGTTGATTTTTTAGGTGGATCTCCAAATACGTAGACGATTCTACGATGGTGTAACTGGAAACCAGTTATCCATCTTGGAAACCCAAGATGGATTGTACGACGAAAACCAAGATGATCAGTGCAGTATTTCAAGTCTGGTTTCACGATGATGTACTGAAAGGAAGCTGTCAAAACTTGGTAAGGTCTATGCCTGCAAGAGTGAAAGGATGGAAAATTCTATATTAAAACTAACAACCTATAACTACCAGTACTGTTTTGGTATGTCCAATAAACCACTTTTCGAAGAAAAATACTCCTTGTTTCAATTAATTCGCTTGGAACTGAATTTGCATCTTTTCCTCCAATATTTTTCAAGAGAGTTTGAATTAGGACCAGTGTGGAGGGTAAACAGGAATGATATATGTACTATAGTATCATTCTGGTAACACATATTTCATCTTACCTCTCTCCAGGTTCATCTTCATCCTCATTACTGCCTGACGCAGTGTTCGTGTGCTTGTCTTCCTGTAATGACGTCTCCGCTAATCGTCTAGTCTGCGCAATGTTCTCGATTACAACTGCTGCTGTTCCGCAAGATAAGGCTGTCGTTTCGACGGTGGTCGGTGGTCTTCTTGCCGCTCTCTGTTTCCGCGCTCTGTTTCTTAGAGCCTGTGGACAGAAATACGCGAGATCTTAGAAAAGGAACAGATTTTACATGTGATCTAAGAACTTGACGAGTACTTCGTAATTCCTTGATATCGATTGTCCTATTAGAAAAAACTGATTGCATTTTTGAATCAGATAAATACTAATCCCCTCATCACTACTCAGCCCATTTCTCTACTGCTGTTAAATAGTTGTTAAAAAGTCCGGGAATTCTTGAATAAAACACAAATTATTGGCTTATTCATACAAAGTTCTCTGGTCGCATTAAAAATACACCCAATTTGATGCGTTTTACAATTGGTTATACCTTATAGTGTAGGTATAACCATAATCAACCTACGCTAACGAATAATCTAGTTGTTAAATTATTTCTTTTAGACATTTTCTGATATAGCTTTGTGCTATGATTTTATGGCTTCAATGGACTCATAACGTCCTTCACGATTTTTTGAGATATTTGATTTAATTACCTCTCAACCGATTTACCGTTACCACTGTGGAGATGATTAGGATCCTCTTTGCCGCGACCATGTGGTCCGCTGTAGAGATGATCACCGTTCGCAGTGCTTGGCATTCGCGGCTTTACTGAAGAATTAGCGACAGTGGAAGAGTAATGTTGTCCGGTTGATGATTTAATTACAACTGCCGGGCGGGTCGAAGTGTCAAGCTAGCTCGGTGTTTACAACGATTTGGCATTTATATCTGACTACAATATTATCTCGTGTGCTTGGCAATGCCACGCGCAGTAAATTTTAATTGCTTTCAGGCAGGACACATGAATTATAACATTGTCACATCGCCTCTACAATATGATGATTCAAATAGGGGAACATTCTACGCTGGTGAATGCGGCGTTTAACCGTTTAATATACATAAGTGTCTAAGAGTTAAATGACAAATTGTCATGTTGCAATATCTAAGAAATTTCGTTCCACAAATCTGCATCTTTCAGGCGAATGTTTTCGCAAAGTCACTTCATAAATATTTATTGTTGATAGTTTTCCCTTCTGAAATATAGTCAACATGACTTGAATTTTTAGGCGATTCTGCTCGACGTAGAATTGCATTCCGAGGGGAATTTGAATAGAGAAGAAGAAGAAAAACGCAGCAACGATAAAAAAAAATTTTTTTCTTGAGTTGTAGTGTTATTCAAACTCACACGCATAAAATATATGCCAATATCAATCGAGCCCGAACCAGCCCATTCCCTCCATTGCGAGGAAATTTATTGTTGTCGACGTTAACATAGTGCTTTCATTAGGAATATAGAACAGTGCAAGATGGGTTCATTGTCAATAATTAACTTTGCAATGAAGTCCTCCCTTAAAAAATGTACATATTTTTAAAGTTATATATAATACAAAGTATTGTAACTGTCTATGTATTTAACTGAATGTGCGCTCGCAAATGCATATAAGACTTCCGATCTCTTTGTTTTTCTTTGTATCCGATCGTAAAGCATTGGACCCACGTTAGGTAATAGTTTTCCACTGAGTCCAATAGCAGTGTACCGCGACGAAAGAGGCTGATACATTGAACGATCTTTGAGACCTCATTTATTTTATTGTACCCACAACGTCGCGTTGTGTAAACGGGCCGAAAATATTTACTGGCCTTAGGACGTTGGGCATCGTTTACAGCTGAGGCTAGTCACTCGACTGATGTCACAAAGTCGACTACAACGGGCGAACCCGTTATCTCAGGAAGTTTTAACGATATTAATCGTTTTGTCTCCCGTGAGGTGAGCGCAGATATTAGGACGAAACAGTCGACCGTCTAGTTACGCCACACGCCCGTAAGAGACCAACGCCTTACCGCGAGATAACCAGGTTAATAACCCAGCGAGCCGACACTCGCGCCCTTATTACCAGTTGCAACCAGATTACTCCGGTCTCCCGACTGGTTACGGGTTCGAGGTCGCTTGCGCGCTCCTCTCCCTTACGTAGCGGTGAACGGCTGTTCACCCAGTGTTTGGTAGCCGATTGGTCGTTTTAAGAGCAGTCGCCGTAAGGTTAACAACCACCCCCGCTTTATAGGAGACGGTACTGTTTCCAGACTAAACCGACTGTCAACTAGAGTTGTCAACTACAACGTGCGAACCCGTCACCCCAGGAAGTTTTAAGGATTAGTCGTTCTATCTCCCTGGAGTGAGCGCAGAAGACTTGGACAAAACATTCCACCGTCAAGCTTCGCAACATGCCCGTAAGAGGCCAACGCCTTAACCGCGAGATAGCCAGGAGTGTTATCCAGCGGGATTACACTCCCGCCCTTACTTCCAATTGCGAGCAGATTACTCCAGTCTCTCGATTGGTTACGAGTTCGAGGTCGCTTGCGCGGTCCTCTCCCTAACGAAGCAGTAAAACGGTGTACACCGAATCTATCGCGGACCACGGCATCCTTTGCCCGGCTGTTCACCCAGGATCGGGTAGACGGTGGTCGTTTCAAGAGCAGTCGCCGTAAGATCCGCAACCACCCCCGCTCTATAGGAAACAGTACTGCTTCCAAACTCCCCCGACTGTTAGTCAGAGTGCACGGTGCGCAGACCGTCCAGGAGCGTCAGAAGGTTGATTCCTAGGGAAAACTAGCCCTAAGGCCAGAGTCCTACCCAGGCTCGCACTTCATGCGTGGAGGCCGCCGGATGGGTTTTGACCCTTGAGTATGACCGACCCTGAACACATGGGTCTTAGTTACCCTGCACTGCAACAGCGCCCATTAGCTCCCATTAGGTTAGAAGTACAATTGGTAATGATAGTAATCTACATTACTCCTTAACGAAGGACTATTTGCGGGTGGTCGGACGAATGGTCACTACCTCTCTCCCCCCACTTATCATCATCATAGTTACTTCTTGATTGTTACTATTCTACAAAAGAAAAACACCTGTAAAGTGGTTCACGATTCACTGTCACCCTCGCGAAGCGTGTACTCGAGTTTATAGAGGCGGACTTTAAAACAGTCTTAAGCCTGATTTACACGGACGCCCTTGTTACGGGTGTTGACAAGGCTGGCATTACACGACGTCAACAAGTCATTAAAATTAAACATCTACTTAATTTTATACCCAAGGCAGTTTTCCAGCGGGCGTGGAGCGGTAAATTACTAAAATAATTTTTAGGTCGAGCGAATGAGATTGTCGATTACTTAGCTTTTTTACTATCTAGCCTATTTACTTTCCGAAAAAAAATAGCGTTTTATGTTGTAAGTAAATACAGAAAAATATGTAGTATATATGTAAGTAGAGAAAGTCTTGTTTTCGATATTTAAAAAAAAATGAGATTTCATCGGATCTTCACCTTTTGAGATCCTGGGAATCCAAAGGATAAAAAGTATTTTTGGAAAATGTCTTTCTGTGTGTGCGAGTATATCTGTAGGTATGTGTTTCTGCGTGTATGTGTGGCTGTGTGTCTACTCAATGTACCAAAGAAATTACAAGACCAATTAGGACTAAATTACGTTTAGAATAATCCTTCCTAATGCCGAAATTTGTAAAGTTGATGAAAGATATCCGAAAATTTGTTTATAATCTGTATATATCCTTCTAGCCGTGTTCGGCCATAGCGACTGCATTGTAGATTCTAGTGACTTCTTTAGTCTTCTCAGAGTCCATTGTTTGCAAGCAGTCAAGTGCGCAGGCTATATTATAGTGCACAGGTGGGCGCGCCACCACGGGTGCACTCTCTCTTCCTCCCTCTTCTGAACCCGATGGAACGGAGACCGTTACGACCAGAGAAAAGTTTGGATGCAGATAAAATAAAATAAATTAATTAATCGCTAACACAGCAATGGCTGTCATTGATAAATTTGTACTCAATATTGCAGCTATTTTTTTCGGATTTAGTTCGTTTTCCACACTGTCATTTATGAATTTGGTAATAAGGCTTGTGGCGATGTTTACGGTTTTTCTGGAGCTATTGTAGAGATGACCGGTGACTTATTGGTAGTTGTTGTAGTAGGCGGTGATGTAGAAGATGCATTATTGGATTTATCCTGGTTTTTTGATGATCTCGTGTTGTTGCTCATGGGGCTGTGTTGAATACAGCATACAGCCTCTTGTTCCGACATTATACAAAATTGTGATAGTTTCCCTTTTGGCAAATCCCCGTCAGTTTTGGACAATTTTCCGGCGGTAGACATACTCCTAAAACGCCATTTATTTCACATGACTCTTCACGGCAGTGTATATGCCAGGTCCCTTGGCACTTCCGCAAGGGCTCTTTCCAATACTGGTAAGGGCGATTATGTTGAAGAGGCATTAGTTGACAGCTATCGTCACTTGCAGAGGTCCACCACTATCGCCTCCACAAGAGTCTCGTCCTCCTTCTAAGCTTCCAGCGCACAATTGATCGTCCGTTATACCTTGTGGTAACCTCTTTCTGAGAGTCTTTGCATATAGTCTTCGACAGGTCGGCTGGTCAATCAAATCCACCACCACCTTCAGTAAGTCGTCCGATGTATCTTCCGCAAAGTCGATCTGCTCCCAGCCAGTAACGACAGCTCGCTTGTTTCCGATGGTCGACTTTGTCCATAGACACGCTGGTTGAATATTTAATGTAAACTCAGATCGATAAGATCCTTCGGGACGCGTCCCGTGTTAACCGCGAGTGAATCCAGACTGTGGAATTGCACTGTATTCTTATAAATTTATTATTTAATTATTATTTAATAATAATCTGTAGTAATATTGTAAAGAAGTGATGTTTGTAAGTTTGTATTTTGGTATGCATGGGTTAATTTCCGATACTCATCCGATTTCACTAACGGAAAGCTTCATTATCGATGAGTGCTATAGGCTATTTTATTATGATAAATATTGGTTTTTAATACAAAGTCATGTTATTTGTAAATCAAGTGAAAGAATAATAGCTAGTTAATTGCTTTATTGCCGTGCGCTGACGAAACGGTATATGTAAAAACAATATATGACTTAAATATCGGTCTTAGAGAGATCTATTAAGTCAAGTTAAGTCAGCGACAGCATATACCCAACTTTTATATTTTAGCTACAATCCCTGCTTTTATGACTCAAAAAAAGTAAGAAAAATAAGTAGGCGGAGTTTGTTAAAGACATTAGAAATAAAATAAGAATGTTTACCAAAATAAATTATTTCATTATCACGGGATGTTAATAAAGATAAAATTAGCTATTTACTGTAAGTTTTAAGGTGGTATATTTATAGAGATATCATGAAATTAGTAACGAATGCAAGCACCCCAAAATACCTAGCAGGCGGCGGCGGCTGCTGGCCCAGCAATGTCAGCGTTCAGCGAAAGGCGGCGCGGGGAGGCGAGGAAAAAGATCCGTACATCTACGATATAGGTTGACCATCTGAAGGGGGACGTCTTACACTATACATATATCTAAATGGAGCATCTAGATAGGCAAATAAACGTCACCCTCAAATCGATTCGAAACTTTACGCGAAGGGAAGCCGCGGGCAACAGCTAGTCTATTATAAATCGGTTAATTATACCGGTCCTAGAAATATAAATCAATGTGACTTAGAATTCTGAGCACCTTTAGTACAACTCTGCTTACGTTACTTTATAGATCTTCAAACTAAAACAAGTAAATATAATAAAAAGAATAAAAAAGTAGTGTAAAAATAGTCGATCGATTGACTTAAAATGTTGATATAAAATTGCATTGAAATACGCGCTCCTTTTTATATACCTATTATATAAATGTCACACCTGTGACAGGTAAAACATGTTTATTTTAAAAACTTCCACACAGCCACAGCAACCGCTACAGCTAGAATTCGATAACAATTTACTTAAAAGCGATGAGAAGAATCGAAGGCATTGGATAATCGAATGAAAATAAATTATCGCTTTTATTATTCGAACACCTGGAACAGCGACGCATTGTGCATCATCGAGCGAAATGTAGTAAGTAAGAGCGAGCGAACACTGGGTTTTATATGTAGGGTTAATAAACCGCAGCCGACTGGAGTTTGGCTCCATAATTTGGAATCCATACTATGAGGTCCATTCGGAAGCGATAGAGTATGTACAGAGGAAGTATAAGCGTATGTTAACCCATAAAACCGGCATATCACGCACTCTCTACTCTTATGAAGAGCGTTTAAATTATTTTAAGATTTTTACTCTTAGAAAGAGGAGAGAGTGCGGAAGCCTAATGTTTCTGCACAAACTTCTTAACGGCGGGATAGACTAAACAGATTTATTAGAAGCGTTAAATTTCAACGTACCATCCAGGCGACTGAGGCAGCACCTAAAATTTCACATTCCCAATTCGCAGACAAATCAATCTATCCACAATACTATCTCACGTACATGCCGGTTATACAACACTATATCCGATAACATTGATTTCTTCAACTTGGGACCATTAGCAGTTAAGTCCATTATAAATAACGTATTATAAAACGAATTGATAATTTACCGTATGTTTTTATTATTTTATTCCAGACAATAATTGATATATTTTTTTTACTATTTAATTGTTTTTCAGAATTTACTGTAAACTTATTTCTAAAATTTTTAATTTTTGTTTTGATAATTTTTAAGGATATTATTTTTTGTACTGATAATTTTGTAAATCATGAGATAAACGGCGCATACGCAATTATTAATTAAGCATGCGGAGTACGCATACAATATTATACTCTATTTAGAAACAATGTAAAAATGTTAGCGATAACCATGTATTATTAGAGTATTGTTTGCGTAACTATTATACTAAATAAATAAATAAATCGAGACGAAATTTGAGGAAGTAAATGGATACTGTGTATTAAATAGATTTTTGAATGCAATTTAGTTACATCAGATTGAATAAAATAAAATTGTCACCAATGTTCCAACAACAGGGAAAAAAATGAGCACTATAACTAAAGTTATACTACACTAAACAACTGTTTATACTGTAAACTTGATCTGGAAAAGGTGAGCAGACATCTGTAGTAAATAGAAAATCGATATAGATTTCCAATCGCTACTAATTTACAAGTAAATCTAATAAAAAGAATACAAAACTCGACTGCCGTTACAGAACTATTGTATTTATAATTATTGTGGTTTTTTATGAAATATTTGTGGTTTATCTACTTATCCATACAGATCCATCTATATTTCAGCTGAGTACAAAGGAGGCCTAGTTAGGATGGCTTATTTATTCAAATAAATGTACCTTTCAATGATTTAATAAAGAAATTTGAATTTGTATTTGAAAGCCCAGGATAGGGTGTTATGGAAGAACAATGAATTGTGGAGCTAATGATGATGATTATCCTCGCTTTATATCGGAAACAATATTGCTACGTTTTATTGTCGAACTAACGATATTTTATCGGAATATAAATATCGACATCAGTGTGCGTCCGGCGTCACGGTCGCCCGCCGCGCCGCCGTGATATAAATACGATTACAAGGGTTTCAGACACATTTTACGAGGCCACAAAAATGCCCCCGGTCTTAGGCGGGCGTGCTGATCGCGAGAGCTCGATAAGGATTACTGCGAATATTTCAATTTGAACTTTGACACACTCTTCGCCTTCTAGGGTCCTGTCAAATGGCAATATATTGCATTACCCCTGTGGCTTATCTCCAAGAAGGAAAACCGTATGTGCTCTAAGGAGGAAGAAGAGGGGTTTTCCGCAACGATATATTAGGCCCGGTCTCTCAGAAGAACTATTAAAAATAAGTAATATTCAACATCGAATTTCGATTTCTCGATTTCTCGATTTTATAAAGGTTGTTTTACTTGGAATGGCGTAGGCATGACAGTCGGAGCGCTTTAAGCTCTACTTTGACCGTAAAGGCACTTTGTTATGAAATCATGAAAATTTGTGTATTCAATTCAATTCAATTCATTTATTTCAAAAATCTTTACAGATTGTCGAAACTAAAACTAGGTGTTAGGTACATTTAATATTATTTACAATTTAATTCCATCGTGATTTCATTTCCGTTCAGTTCTAAAGTTCACTTTGTAAATTATACACGTCATATACAGATATAAATTAATAACGATAGAGACAGAGTTCAATTTGTAGATAAAAAAAATAGATGGACGTCATGTTTGCTAGATTATATACGCATACTTGAACAAGTGGTATTTATAGTCTAGAAGATTATTATTGTAATTCATTATTATTAATTATTAAAATTCATATTTGTCATTAAAACGATTATTAAAGATTATTAAAATTAAAATATAATTAAAATTCATTTACGTCATATAATTCCTTATAAATTAGTAGCTTTCTGACTTCCGAATAGAAAACTAATATTTTCTTTTCCCTACATATTAGGTCTTTTAGGTTTTGTGGCAGTTTATTAAAAAAGGACATTCCCACGTAGTTAGGGTCTCTGCGTAAAATTTCTAGGTTCGGACGAGGTAATAGTAGATTGTTCCTCGACCTAGTCAAGTGATTATGTACTTCTACAGGTTTCTTAAATTTAGATATGTCTTTAGCTACTAGTTTGATGCACTCAAATAAATATAGTGATGGTAGGGTGAGTATATTTTGATTCCTGAATGATCCACGACACGATTGAAAGCTGTCCATGTTATTTAGAATTCTTATTGCGCGTTTCTGCAGGGAGAAAATATGCTGCCTAAATTCCATGGTGCACTGAGCCCAGAATGAGATGCCGTAACGTAGGTGCGACTCAAAGTGGGCGAAATATATGCATCTGGCGTCTGTTTTACTGATAATTTTGCACATCTGACGCAGTAAAAAGCATGCTCTAGAAAGCTTGTCACTCAATATTTGGGCATGCGGGGTCCACCTTAACTTATCGTCTATTACGACACCCAGGAATTTGTGCGTAGCAACATTGCTTACCTTGTGCACCCCAATTTTTAGTGCCGGAATATTCGGAGAAGTCTTTTTGGAACCAGAATGTATCATTGAAACAGTCTTTGAGGCATTTAGAGCAAGGTTATTGCACTCCAACCAGTCGTTTAGTTGCACTAGCTCTTTATTCAATGTGTCAATTACTCGATCTAAATCCTGGTCGGCATAACTTATGCTGGTGTCGTCAGCGAATAGAATGACCTCAGAATTAGTGACCGCTGATGGAAGATCGTTCACATAAATTATAAAAAGAGTTGGTCCTAGTATACTCCCTTGTGGTACCCCAGATCTAACTATACACTCATCAGAAAATACTGCCCTAATTACGCCTCCCTCATTTTCAGTGAGTTGCACTAATTGTCGTCTGTTATAGAGGTAACTTTGAAACCATTTCAGGCCGTTTCCTCGGATTCCGTATCTTTCGAGCTTGTATAATAAACGCTCGTGGTTAACCATGTCGAAAGCCTTCGACAGGTCGCAGAAAACAGTTCCTGAATACAGTTTTCTGTCCGTGTTTTTATACAATGTAGTTACCATATTTTTCAGTGCATCCATAGTGCTTTTATTTTTTCGGAACCCGAATTGGGCATCTGATAGGATATGTTTTTCTTCCAGGTATTTTATAAGTCTAATATTAACTATTTTCTCTAATATCTTGGACATAACAGGAAGTAAAGCAATTGGCCTGTAATTTTCTATATCAGTTTTCGCATCTTTTTTATGTAGAGGTATTATCTTTGCGGTTTTAAACTCTTCAGGGAAAACCCCATCTCTGAGGGAGATATTAAAGATATGGGCTAATTGCCCTGCTATTACTGGGAGAGCAAGTTTTATGGTGGAAATATCTATGCTATCTACCCCTGTTGACTTTTTGTTCTTCATTGATCTTACTATGTTCGTAATCTCTACGGCGTTCGTATTGATTCTAATAGAACAAAATAATGAATTTCACTGTTTACATTACATTACATTACATTACATTTAAGTCGTGTCCAATTGGTGGCTAAAAACCGCTCTTGGACGTGTCAAAATATTTCTGTTTTAAGTAGTAAGTGTCATTACTACTTTAATCTATACGTTACATACATATATTAATTTTAAAAGATATACAGTATCTAAGAAACTTTGGAACCTACTAAAAGTTATTCGTCGTAGAATCGTATTTCAAAACAAATTAAAGAATAGTCAATGGCTACCTACTAAACACACAATAATTAAAATAGTCAGTTAAAAAGTTGAATAATCAAAGCAGAAGCCCAACAATTGAAATAGTTAATAAATCAAATATATACGTACTAAAAACTGTGCATAGTAACATCCAAAGTAGTAAGTAATTTGTTAAATAATCAAACTAAAGCTAAATCTTAAATTTAAATACTAGAAGTACATATATAATTATCATTCAACATAACTTGATTATTAAAAATTAAAAACACAAAAAAAAGAAATATTTCATAGTATTACTATTTAGAAACATTATTAGCGCCATTTTGTAGTAATTTTAATATGGTTCAAAATTATTTTAGACATAATCTAAATCCATTATATTATTGTCGAATTATTCAACGATTAAAAATAGCGGCGTGGGCATCTTGATTATATCATAACTTCTGACGTAATAAGGGCAGAAGTTATGACGTCACCAAGATGACGGTGTCTTCGATTGAATGTGTTATTCGACAGAAAAAGTTCCCCGCGTTTCTCAGAAATAGTGCGAGGATTTTTGCACTTCGATAATTTGTATACCGTGTGCCACCTTGAATGAAGCCATCATGGCATTGTATAACACTGGCGCTTATTTATTGAAAACATCTATTTATCGGTGCAAATATTGCTTTTTTCTGCTACGTGGTTTTTCGATGAGGTAATCAGCTCCACGTAATTAGGTTCGTCCTTTTAAATGACAAAATTTATTTCACTCCCTGCGATCACTTTTCATCGTTCTGAAGCCGAAGTGAAGCCAAAATATAAGCTACCTTCTTATTTGCTGCATTTCCGTTTTTTTCGTGGGACACCACTTGCCATTAGTACTTGGACTATTGGATTTTCTTCTTCAAAAATCAAACCGCAGTCTAGGCGAACACGGGCACCTCGCGGCACACATTATTTCACTACGTGGCACCCCAATGTGCCGCGGCACAAACTGAGAACCGCTGCCATAGTCTATACCTGCACCATTCGCCCCAACATTATTCAAGTTAAGGTAAAGCTCTATATATTATTACCCATTAAGTAACGACGTGCCATTTTAGTTACTTAAGTACCTACCGACGCGACGTCTGCTAAACCACCAGATCTTTACTAACGAAAACTTTTATGTTTCTTGATATTTTCTAAATAAAAATGTCGATGTATTGTTATTATATCTAGTTATTGTTATTGCTCAATCGGATTAAACGTTTGGCCGCTATCGTGGAGAAATACAAGCAGAGCGATAGAGACATAAACATACTTCATTCTAGAAATTGTTTTAACCATATCAGGGCGGCTCAAAACGGATAATTCAGTCTTCATCTCAAAAAAAAATATATACGCGTTCACAATACGATCTCTCCTCGTCGGTTGGTGGGCCGGCAAAATAAATTAGTACCTTATAAAATTAACTTATAGTAATTATACAATTATAGTATTAATACTCACTTTGAAAATATTATAGTAGAGGAAGACCATTATGATGCAAGGTATATAGAAGGAACTAAGTGATGAGAACATCATAAAGTCACTGTTGTAGAAGAGACATTGGTCCATTCGTCGATCAGGTGTATTGTTCAATCCTAACACTATTGGCGATCCAATTGCTGCTGATATCACCCACACTAACACTATTGTCAACCACACTCTTCTGTTATTCTTGTGCTTCGCATATTTGATTGGCTGCGTCACAGCTATATACCTGTAACAAAGAAACATATACGTTTATAAATATTTCCAGAATCAGAAATATAAGCATTTCATAAATAATAAGAATTAGTAAATTGTATCACAAGGGTGCAAAATAATATTTTTACGGCGAGGGCGCTTTTTTGAATCCAGAGCGAAGTGAGGGATTCTTTAGTATAATCCTGAACAAAACAGCGCCCGAGCCAAAAATATTTTGCGCTTGAGTGATACACTCTACTTTTCATCACCCTCTATGAGAAAATAAAAGGCGCCTCATATTTTATTGTAATATTATTATTTAATAAAACATAGAGTATCAACTAAATTGAAATTAAATACTATCTAATAATAAAAGAACTAAACACTTATATTTACATTTGAGACATTTTCGCAATTATGAATATGTATTGTTACAGTTTTATTAGGAATTGAGATTGTTGTAGATTTCATATTCTGGGTGTTTGAAATAATGTCCGTGTTTAAAATAAAAGCTTGTGTGAAATAAAAACGCGGGCGACAAAAACAATTGACGTTCGCGCGTTTTTAATGTCATTTGTTTTTTTTTATTCAGCCGGCTGCGCGACTAGGGGCCGTCGTACCAGCCAGTCTTTATTCAAACAATATTTGCGTTCGATTTCTTCGGCGCTGAAGACTAAGATGTTCCAAATTCAAAAAGTGCGCCGCAAAGATAAATTGCGGCGCACTTATTCAAAAAGTGAGCCGCAAAGATAATTGCGGCGCACTTATAAAGTTTCTTATAGAAAACACCACTTTTGGGCGCACTTAAAGGCGAACCAAGTCGTCCTTTTCGAATAGATGCGATGAAAAATATATTCTGTTATATAATGAGTACAATTATGAGTTTGATATTTACTACATTATGGCTGGCTGGGGAGGATTTTTAAAAGACACCTTATACTACATCAAACTGCCCAAAAAAATATTTAAAAAATAATACTACGTAAGGCTTATCGCTAATCTAGCGATGACCTTTTCAAAGAAGCACACGTATTTGACATTAAGCAACTATTTATAAAGTTGGCAATGTTAACATTATTTATAGCTAAAGGTAAGGCATTAGTTCTATTCTTATCATCTTGCCTTAACAACGTTAAACTAACAAGACAAACTTTTGGGGACTATATTCCGGTATCTAGAATGAAGTTATATTTTGGTACCGGAATATTGCATTCAACGTTTATAGCGCATAGAATATTTAACTGTCTCAATGTCAGCATCAAGCAGTGTACGAGTAAATGATGAGCCAAGGGCGTATATATATATATATATTTTATATGAACATGATATATATTTTAGTATGAACACATAATTTATGAATGACAGTTCTGTCGAATATTATCTTTTATTTTTTATTTTCACCTTTGAATTTTCATTATTTTTGATGTTTTTTATTTATATTTAATTTTATTTATAATATTTTCCCTTTATTTTAATTATTCATTTTAGTATTTATTTTATCCCGGTTATTTAAATATTTTAAGATTGTTTTATATTTTTTGATTTGTATTTTTTCCTCTGGGAACGATAGGCTCTGAAACGGGTATATATATATAATGTAGCAATGAAAATAGTTTGTGATTCTTCTTCTTCTCGAAGTGCCTCTATATTACTGGATGTTGGCCGTTAGTTCTGAATACTTTTGTCGGTCTTGCGCCATCCGGAAAAGCTGTTCCGTACCTACTGCTGATCCCGGTTCAGTTTTCCACCCGGGGATTCTTAGCACCCCTGACCCATTAAAGGGCCGCCGGGCACTCGGGGCCATGGCTATTTTTTACTTTACCATTGCTAACTACTAGGGATATATAGTGGAGTGGTCTCCCGTTGCCTTCTGAACTAGACATTTTAGGTCTAGTTAGGACCTTAGGCCGCTAAGACTTCTTCAACCGGTTGCCCAGTTAGGAATGGTTATACCGCCATTGACTCGGTCTTTAGCTATATAATTTTCCTTCCCATTATAATAAGACCGATATGCAAACGGCGATCGAGTACATTCGGGACGCGTCCTGTGTCAACCGCAGGTTAATCTAGATAGCATAATTGCACTTTATTCAATACATTTAATAATTATAATTAATATTTATTGTTGAGATTTTTTTAAAATATGCTGTCACTATGAATTTAAATTTGGAATATCAATAAATTTGAATTTAAATTTGAAATATATTAAAATTTTTTGATAGTCGCCATTAAATAAATAAAAAATAATAAATATAAATTTTAGAGTATATTACTTGCACATTCTGCCAAACCAGCCCAAAGCCCCTAGCGGGTAGGGTCAAATTCAAATTCTTTATTTATCAATAATATTACATTAATTTTAAAAATTCAAAGCCATCCTAACTAGGCCTCGCCTGTACTAAGGTAGGCTTAATATAAAAAAAGTATAGTGGTTTACGTAACTAGCTGTAATACATCTTTGTATATTAATATGGTACATTTGAGAAGTTACAAATAGAATAAGAAAGCGTAATAATATTAAATTTAGGTACATACATATAAATATATACATACATATATAAATAAATATATACTTTATAGATAAATATAAAATAATACTATATATATATATATACATATATCTCACAAATCGTGCTCTATTTTAATATATATGTTATTAATGTCTCCGTTTCTTGTCGACCCATAGTCAAAAGTGACTTAGTTAGGTTTTTCTTTACGCCGTGACTATTCCTAGATTTCACTCCTGCAGGTAAAACACTATTCATTTTGTTGAACAGTCGAGGAGCAATGTAAGAGAAGTGTTTTTGTGCAAAACTTGTTCTCTTTTTTTGGATTAAGTGCTGTCTGGTTGTTGTTACTCGTGTTCCTTTATGGTGTGTTGAATATAGATGATAATTGTCATGATTATAGTAGTAGAGTAGGACTACCTTAGCGTATATTTGACGAACGTCAGGACTTTTGATTCATTGTACAAGCTCTCAGAAGAATACCGGAAGGGTTTTTTGTGTATTACTCTTAATAGCGACTTTTGGGCTTTAATTAGAGGATCAAGTGCTTGCAGCGAGGCTCCACCCCAAGCTATGATTCCGTATGCTAGTAAGTTATGGGCCAATGCGAAATATATCGTTCGTACTAAATCTTTAGATACGTCTGGAATCTTTGGATGGTCAAAAAGATAATGTTTATGATTTATTATTTTTGATGCCCACACTGCTGACTCACTAATATAAAATCCAAAATAGTTACGTTATCTTAGTTATTGATTTAGTTATTTACTCCGACCCGCAAAGATACGAGACAGTATAACCCTAGTTAGGTTAGGTTAGGTGGGCACTGAGCATTTTCCACATTTGTGTGTTAAATTTTTCCGAGTTACATTATAACATCGATTACAATGTGAACAGATGTACCAAAAAATATTAATAAAATATTTTAAATAAAAAGTGGAAGAAAGGAATTGACAGTTTATACTATATTTGATATATACATAATAATATGCAAGGAAAATAGATAAATCTCAATGTGGTCAGCTATTTTTTAAAGTAATGCAACTTTTTTTAACCTTAGCTTCCTTATAGGTGTTACATTATTTTGGAGTGGCACATTCTGTGCCCACAAATAGTTAAATATACATTTCTTTTCATCCTCTTTTTTTTGTATTTGTCTCTTTATGTAGGTTAAGTTATGTAGCATGTACTCCCAAATAATGTTGTTACTATAAAGCTATAAAGTAGGTTAGCTATAAAATATTGTCTGCAGGCAATAAGCTCGCCTTTTCGTACGAATAAAGCGTTTTATTATTGTTACTATTATTATAACAATTCTCGACCTCCTTTGGGGTCGCGACCCTAACGTTGCGTATTGCTGACTTGCAAGACCCCGTTGGCGACGCCGCTGATACAGAAACCGTAACGTATACCCAACTAGGTACTCCGAGGTAGAGGAGCCTTGTAAAAGCAAAACTATACGGTATTCAAGTCGCATACGTCCATCCTGAATTTTCCTTTTCCAAAGCGACCGAATGTTTCGATTATGTATGCTAATGTTCATCTGCTTGGCATTTTTCTTCCCCGCCCGCACCCTCGAGCGGCTGTCTAGAATACGGGAGACTTTCGTATGTCCCACATGCAGCCCACACGCACACACAGGATTACTAGAGAAATCGTACATGTCGTGTTTTCCGTTTTGTGGATGTAGGCTGGTTGATTGCCGAGTAGAGACACATACATGGAATATATCATTTTAGAATGTCCATTAATTTTTACGACAGGGTTTAGGGCAAGCTTACGCTACCCCAATGGTAATATAAACAAACTAGCTTGTTTTTATGAGAACCGACCAGGGTGTAAACAAGCAAAGTTTGTTTCTACTCTCTATTGTAAAACGTCCAATGGGCTAGTATATTATCATACGACAATCTTTTACTACCAACATAACTATGAAATATTTATATGTATGTGTGCGTGTAACATATGTGTAAGTGTGTGTCTTGTTATTGCATTGGATCGACATAATTGAAATGCAACTCCGTTAATGTTATCCCAACGAAAAATGGTGACCCAGCCGGAAATCAAACCCGGGACCTTATATGTAGGATCAGGCGACCTAGCCATTACGACACCGGGCAGTGACGTCAGAGCTACTGTTAAAATATCGAAGGAACGAATGCTCTCAGTCATAAATGATATTTTGTGTTAACGTACCGTAAAATGAGAGAAATATAGACAAATGGGTATTATTATCAACAAGATAAAATGGATTTACCGCGTGAAGTTACTAGATCCTCGACACGGGGGCTATAAACGGTGTATGTTGAATGAAAAAACACTGTTTTCACTTGCTGCAAAATACATTCGTTGAAAGATAATTCCACGTATGATACGTGGGAGTTCATTCAATGATTCATTTGGCTAGTGCTTTCCGGAAAATCAGATTGAATGATAGTATTTGTAATTCTAAATTCCTCCGCGATTACTTCGCAATTCACGCGCGTTTGAGGTCTCTCGCGCCAATACCAACTACGGGAAAAATTCCATCGCTTATAGGCTGATGTGCACGTACGACTCTCGTTTCTCCACCATCGACATTTTCAACCTCAACCAACCGACGTTCGTTAAGGAATTATTCAAATCAATTGCACCTAACGAGCTTGTTAATACCTATCGTACTTAGTTGCAACATATCATGCAACATATCAGTAGCCACCACAAATATTTATAAATATCTATAAATATTTATAATATATCTATAAATATCTATAAACATCAATACATATCTGTATCTATATATCCACTATATATAAATATATATATATATATATATATATATATATATATATATATATATATATATATATATATATATATATATATATATATATATATATATATATATATATATATATATATATATATATATATATATATATATATATATATATATATATATATATATATATATATATATCAATATACATATACATATACCATAGTCTAACTCTTTTTCCTAATCAGTTCCAATTCCCTACCTCTCCCATCGGTTTTCTATATTAATTTTATATTTATTTTGAACTTAGTTTATAATTAATTTTTAAGTAAATATGCTGAAATCTGTTCAATATGTTACTTTCGTAGGAAACGATTATCGGCGTAATGTTTTTCTTTTTTTCTGCAATATCTTTATGCTCACGTATGTCTATTGTATGCGCTGTATGTTTCCAAAAATAAAAATTAAAAAAAAACACGTGTGGCACTCGGGGACTGCCGCGGTAAAGCTATTGCATAGCATTTTTAACAACTTATGCAATTATAATTATTTATTTATTTTATTTATTTTATTTTTTCTTATATCAGATAACTGCGCTCTATCGGAAAACGTTGAAATTATTCAGAATCATTTGCGGCTGCGAAAGTAAATGATTCGGAACAATTTAAACGTCTTCCGATAGAGCGCCGCGCACGAATTTTTTATTCGATAAAGCAAAAAAACCGGATTATTCGAAAAAAATCATAGATAAAAAGATAGATAATTAAATTATCTTTAAAATGGTGCAGGTTTCATAATAATACGCCAGATAGCATTTGCGTAGTAGTCGTTTTTGTGTTCGGTTAGACCTAATTTCACAAATTAATTACACTATGTAATATAAGCAAAATCTAAAACATTCAAAGCTTAGAATATTAGGGAAATGTTCTTGTTTAACATATATTTTTTTCGAATCGTAAGCTGTACTCGTTTAGACGTAATTATCAGTTTAAAATCAATAATTTTCGTTAAGAAATTTTTTCATTCGGTCGCCGTGCTGGCCTAGGCCCGCGATAAAAGCTATGCAATAGCTTAAAAATAAATAAAAAATAAAACTCCACATAACTGTCTCAATCCGAGGATCAAATAATTCTGCAGAACGTTTGGTACCTGGAGTACGGGGTCAGGAGACCCCGTACTCCAGGAGCCATCATTGCTTCATACCTATTGAATCTAATCAGAATAAAGTAAAGTAGTCCTCTTTTTAAATGGTCAAAGTAAGCAAGAAAAATGATTTTATCCGCGTCGCCTCCCGTAGCTATTAGTTCTATTCTACCTTGTTCAGGTGTGATAAATATCACTGTTAAATACCTGTGATATTTAGCTGTGATATTTAGCCGTGCGCGGGTCGACTCGAACGCGGCCGATGATTGCCTATCGGAAAATGGTAGGGTTAGCGCACGCGCGCGGGCGAAGTAGACAGTGATTGCCCTTTCGTCGTACTGACAAGTAGCTATATGTGGAAAATTTACCATCCATATAAATCAACGAGCGTTATCATTTTAAGTAGTTTTCGATGGAATCCCACTAAATAGTACAAGAACCTTTTGTGATTCTGTTTATGGAATATCAGGTATAATATCACAAGCTATATAGAACACAAGAAACAACCCGTCGCTTATTTTATCAGAATGTTAATCAAAGTGGAATGAAATTATATCACTATCAAAACTTAATGTCTTGATAACATAGAGGCATATGATTAATACATTAGAGAACCGTTTGTCAAAGGCGGGGAAACCGTAAAAAGCTATTTAGATTATGCAAGCCCCAACTGGTTTTTAAATTAACAAAACCCCTCCGGATATCTGGCCAAGTGGAGCGACAAGATTTTACGATATAGTATCGAAATTATTCATCATAAGAATAATACAATCTTTTCACAAAAACAAACCGACTCCAATTATATTAATATAAGTTCAGCAGCTATGCTATGTAGAAACTTAGAATGGGCTAACATTATTGAATGCGTATACAAATTCCGTGTCTGTGCTGTTGACCGTTGAGGAGTTCCCTCGTTGGAAGCCAACCTTGGTTGCCACAGTCCTGTCTTGGTAAAACTTAGAACGGGCTGTCGTATATGAATGCATATAAAAAAAAAACGCGTGGCACTCGGGGACTGCCGCGGTAAAGCTATTGTATAGCATTTTTAACAACTTATGCATTTATAATTATTTATTTATTTTATTTATTTTATTTTTTCTGATATCAGATAACTGCGCTCTATCGGAAAACGTTGAAATTATTCCGAATCATTTGTGGCTGCGGTAGCAAATGATTCGGAATTATTTAAACTTCTTCCGATAGAGCGCCGCGCACGAATTTTTTATTCGATAAAGCAAAAAAACGGATTATTCGAAAAAAATCGTAGATAAAAAGATAGATAATTAAATTATCTTTAAAATGGTGCAGGTTTGCATAATAATACGCCGGATAGTATTTGCGTAGTAGTCGTTTTTGTGTTCGGTTAGACCTAATTTCACAAATTAATTACACTATGTAATATAAACAAAATCTAAAATATTCAAAGCTAAGAATATTAGGAAAATGTTCTTGTTTAACATATATTTTTTTCGAATCGTAAGCAGTACTCGTTTAGACGTAATTATCAGTTTAAAATCATTAATTTTCGTTAAGAAATTTCTTCGTTCGGTCGCCGCGCTGGCCTAGGCCCGCGATAAAAGCTATGCAATAGCTTAAAAATCGTGTCTGTGCTGTTGACCGTTGAGGAGTCCCCTCCTTGGGAGCCAACCCTGGGGGCAGCAGCCTTGTCATGAAGAAACTTAGAACGGGCTGTCCGTATCCTATCGTATGACTTAATGTTAACGTAATGCATACGCATTATGTTTTTAAAATTTTAATGCGCACGCATTAAGATTTTGTATACACAAAATTTCGTGTCTGTGCTGTTGACCGTTGAGGAGTTTCCTCATCGGGAGCCTACCCTGGGTGTAAAATCAGGTAACCCTTACCATAAAAAATGCATTTTCATCGGATCTGAACCAATCTGTAAATTTTTAACTTCATATAATATTTTCTGAGGAGTTCCCTCAATTACTCATGGATCCCATCATCAGAACAGAATTTTGATAATAATAAGACCAATCTGGAAGTATATTCTTTCAAATAACAAGATAATTTTCCAAATCGGTTTATAAATGACGGAGTTATGAGATAACAAATATAAAAAAAAATACAAGCTAATTGATAACCTCCTCTTTTTTTTAGAAGTCGGTTAAAAAGTAGGGAGAATGCCGTTGTGGATAATTTGTTGATATCACCCTCTCATCAGCCTTTTGTCAGACTTAAGTTTTCCGTTGTGGTCAATCGTTGGAGTAGTTCTTTCTAAGGGATAAGATCATTTTGTTACAATTCTATGTTTCATTCCTCAGTGCTTTCAAAACCCAGTACGGCAAGATTGGCAGTTGTAGGCCTCATACGATTTTTGCCGCGATTTGCAGGCTTGACAGAGCATACACAGATCTGTACATGTAATTTGAGATGTGCTTAGCTTTGGGTGATTTTACGCCTGTTAAAATAAATTAAATTGCACTAAATTATCACTGCTTAGGAAATGGTCAGAACGTATAAAAAATAACAGGCCTTGAAATATAGCGATTTGCCTGTTATCGAAGGATAGCGCTCTGAGTCAGAACGTCATTTTCGAATAGGATTCCCTCTTTAGCAATGAGAATTCTCGGGAAAATTTCTCTAGACGCATCTTAAACAAAAGTCGTAAAGTATGTGATGAAAAATTGAAGTGCTGAAAAATCATTCAGCATTGAAAAGTAGCGGCAGCTATTTCACAGTATAGGATCTGAAGTTTTGGAAGTTCTACCCTTGCAATTTGACGCAGTTATAAGCGATGTATTTTTCCTATTCAGGATAGGTCAGTACCTAGATATTCAATTTGTAGGTCGGCCTGCTGGTTCCCTTCCCAGTACTTTGCAGTAAGTCGTTGGGCTCTCACAGGCTTGTTGGCGTAGTTACCTTGTGGGCTGTATTATTCCTAAATCACTGCGTTGACCCACAGTTGAAAAAATGATTAATCACATTTTTACACCTTCCTGAGGTGGCGGGCTCATAGTATTAGTAGAGTTGTCAACTACAACGGGCGAACCCGTCACCTCAGAAAGTTTTAACGAAATAATCTCCCGTGAAGTGAGCGCAGAAGACTTAGGACAAAACAATTCACCGTCAAGCTAACAATCCACCGTCAAGCTAAACATGCCCGTAACAGGCCAACGCCTTATTCGCGAGATAGCCAGGAATGTTACCCAGCGGGCATACACTCACGCCCTTACTACCAGTTGCGACCAGATTACTCCGGTCTCTCGACTGGTTACGAGTTCGAAGTCGCTTACGCGACCTCTACCTGTTGTATTACAGTGGTAATTCAGTGAGAATTTATCGCGGACCTGGGCGTGCCACAGGGGGTCGAGTGGCCCAAGGTGGTATGACAACAGGTCAACATCCACCCCCGCTGCTTAGGATACATTATATTTCCATAGTTTCCAGACCCCTTCAGAAATTAGTCAGAATGCACAGCCGATTGGCTTCGCCGACCGGTGCGAAAACCGTCCAGTAGCGCTGGGATGCAAATCCCGCCGGGAGAAACCGGTCCACCAGCTCTGAGGCCTGAGACACGGGATTCTTACCCGGGGTAGCCTTCCACTCGAGGAGGCTTCTGAATAGGAGGTGAATCGTGAGTTGAGCCGATCCGAGAACAAAATGGATCTCGTGGCCCAAGTTACACGAAACCGTTCGCCCGTAGTGCTTGACAACTCTAAAGTGATGTAAAGCGTATTTCTACCATGGGGTTATGGTTATCTTTGCCCGACTATCATTTATATTTGGGTGGACAACGGGTGGTTTCTAAGTAAAGATGCTGACTAATGAGCATCTAAGCGGTTTTTAAGAAACATACGTTTCTAGACGCGTCCAACAATTCGCCGATTGCACAAACTCTGCACAGCCGTCCAGAGTCGCGTGAGGTCTCCCTCTTCGAGGAGGCTGTTGAATAGGAGTTTAGATATTCGTTTGGCCAACAGCAAAACACACTCATAAGGTTATAAGGCCCAAGCATTATGTAATACCCATTCGCCTCTAAATATATATTACGCCGCGAGGAAATTTACATTACACCCCACTTATGAATTACTTTATTCTCGTTGACTTGCTAAGGACCAATTTGAGTCAACTTCCCCCGGCTGCAACTCTGCCGTCTAGCCAGTCGCTTCACCCAGCTCAGCCAACTATCAAATATGCATTTAGCGCGCTGGCCAACTTTCTTATGCTTCGTCACGAAACGGCCGCGATATTGTTGGCCCTGGCTATCTTTACTCTGTTTCCGGCGAGTTAACTTAATGTGGATTAAGTTTAACGTCTGCGGCTGAGGGTTAACTTGTAGTTTGTTACTTGTTGCCTAAGTGGAATTAAGGAAGAAACCGTTCTTAAATCTTTTAATACCCGACGGTTTAAGAGACTGCCAAGGAACTCAGACAAGGAACAACTAACAGAAATAAACGGTCTAATTCGACTTTTATAGTAGACTAGCTGCGCCCAGCGGTTCCACCCGCGTGGTGGTGGAAAATTGTGATAATGATAATAGAAAACCATATATCTTTATAAATTATAGCCTATGTGTTATTCTGATGTGTAAGCTATATTATTGTAAAGTTTCATCAAAATCCATTCAGTACTTTTCGCGTGAAAGAGTAACAAACATCCATACATTCTTACAAACTTTCGCGTTTATAATATTAGTAGGAAAATTTTCAAAATATATGTTGACGCTTAGAATTTAAATTTCGAATATCAATTTCTTAGATTTTTTCCTACTTACTTGACAGTTATCGTTATATTTTAGATAATTCACACTATATCTTTATACATTATAGCCTATGTGTTATTCTGATGTATAAGCTATATTATTGTAAAGTTTCATCAAAATCCATTCAGTAGTTTTTGCGTGAAAGAGTAACAATTATCCATACATTCTTACAAACTTTCGCGATTATAATATTAGTAGGATAGTAGGAGAAAATTTTCAAAATATATGTTGACGCTTAGAATTTAATTTCGAATATCAATTTCTTAGGTTTTTTTTCCTACTTACTTGATAGTTATCGTTATATTTTAGATAATTCACACTACATCTTTATAAATTATAGCCTATGTGTTATTCTGATGTGTAAGCTATATTATTGTAAATTTTCATCAAAATCCATTCAGTAGTTTTTGCGTGAAAGAGTAACAAACATCCATACATTCTTACAAACTTTCGCGTTTATAATATTACTAGGATTAATAGAGAAAAAAGTGAAACTTTTTGAAATGGATACATATACCATTTTACCAATGGATGGAGACAAATTAATTCCTTTTCGAAATACCTTCACCTTTGGCACGTAGGGCACCAAACAATCGGGGAAATAGTTTAAAATATATATTTTTTTCGACGTAGGTATGCATTAGATCTTATGTATTTTAATATTCGCCTGAATCAACTGTTAAAATAGTATTTACAATCAGAAAGTGTGGTCGTTTTAAAAATCCTCAAAAAAATATACCGACAAAGAAGGTGGTTTAAAAAATATATATAAGATCGTAGAAGTTCAGCAAATTCTGCACCTACTGTACATTTTGAACAGCTTCTTCAGGGTCTTAAAAACTGTTGACCACCCAAATTAGCTATGGTTTCGGGAAATGTATAATAATTATCAGGACTCAACGAACTTACCTGTTTCGAAAATTCCTTAGTACTCAGAGGTTTGTAAGAACTTGCAGTATATTGGTAAAAGCATAATATACTGATACTGTCGTATATGCCATGCGACTTTTGGTGTTACACTCACGTAGTTCCATTATCGTTTATGACAGATGCTCAGTTGTGCAAAATTCAGTGGCACGAGGGTGGGATGATAAGTACCTGACCTATACTTATATTTATTTATTTATTTATTTAAGAATTAATTACTATGAAACATTGATTAGCTTATAAAAAATAACAGGAACCGAATGACAAAACCTTAACCTTTTGCTTATTTGTTTCTGTCACCCAACTTGGACTAGCCCGTTCTAGGGTGGACAGGACTCCAATATTACAATCAAGATAAGGTGTATTTTTTTTATCTAGTATCCTTTAAGATCTACGGACTTAGTCCATCTACGCTCTAAACCAGTCTTGCGCTCCATAAAATGACTATCCTATAGGCCTGTAAAATATTCTTCTACAGCAGGCGAAACGGCGTAATTGGTCTAAAAATTCTCTCCACCTAAAAAGGTATTAGGCTTGCGAACAAACGGAAGTCTGACGGCACTAGGTCAGGCGAATAAGGTGTAGCGTAATTCGTTAATTTTCGCCATATCTTTAAAGCTTGTGTGAAGCTTTGCGTTGCATTAGTGATAGTTTTTTTAAAATTTGTGGATACACTACATAACTAGGGTGTATTTGGCTATATTTACACACCATGAGTTGTATTCCAATATACTACGAACAAGTCTGTTATATATAATAATTACATTGATGTTATTAATTCACTGCATGTGCATATCATAAAGCAACATTCTACTTTGTCGCAAATTTTAACACGTAGGCATGATATTTAGTTCAGTATCGAATATAAATCTCAGATCTTTTACTTCGGAAAACCTACTGACTAGAATTCCATTAGTATCATTAGTGTGCCTGATCGATTGCTTTGGTCTCAAAATAGTAAGAATATAATATTAATCTACATTAAATTCCATTTTATTATAGGGGCCAGCTGAGCAGGCAATTGATGTCAATTTGCAAATTGTCTGTATTTGTTTGAAAATGTATTGCGTTACATATCTTAACGCCATCTGCCATCATTAAGCAGTTTGAATATTTTATATGCCCCATCAAGGGCGGACCTTGAGTTTTTGGGGCCCTGGCTAATATTACTAGGGGGCCCGACTAATTTATCAACTAATTGCTATTTTGTCAAAAAACTGTTTTCGATAATCATGTACAAGGTCACTCGGTACACGGTATAGGAAAAAAGCGGACAATAAAATATATTATCTATTTTATATGACAGATACACAAATATACTTTCCAGATCTATGTTTTCCATATTTTTATCTTGCAGATCCGTTAAAAAAAATCTAGCTGTCTCATAGATTTTCTTTCTATTTAAATCCATAATCAGCTTATCCAACACAACATTTATCGTGTCCCTTTTAATTTTTTCTACGCTTTATACTGAGACTTTATCTGTAGATTTATTTGAAAATTTTGAAGTAATGCGTCTCTTGTGTATGTCACTGTATTCTGTTACTACACTAGTACTTAACTTTTTAGCTTTCTCTTCATATTCCTTTAGTTTCTGATCTGACTGGTACCGTATGTTGCTTAAAAACTTTTAATGACATCATTATTGTATTGCCTTAACAAATATCTAAACCAGGGCTCTGTAGTTTTTTGCTAACTAAATTGATCTCTCTAAAATTTCTTACCAAAAAATAATTAAAATTGCAGTATTGAGTTTTACCAGTTTATTAAATCAATTTGGGCGGAGAGTCCTCCGCAATAGACACGAGAAATCGATGCCAGGATTGGCAACCTTATGATGGGATTTTTAAAATTTTTACATTTTGTTTGTAATTTACAATATTTTACATTGTTGCAAAAATCCCTTAGGTAGATCCGCGGCTGTACCCCATGCATGTCGTTAATAAATAATAGAAATATAATAATGAAAATGTTGGCGCTTTGCGGCACGAACGAATAGCATATTGTAATGCATTTTATTTGCTATCTAGTTAGATAAAGACATATTACTAAGTAATTTTGCTGTGGCTAACCAACCCGGAAACTCTCATATGAGCACTATGGTCGGCTGTAAGAGATCGCCTTATTGTAATAAGGCTACCTTTGTACAATACATATATACATTCCTATTTTATACAATAAAGAGGGAGTTAATGGACCCTTGCTGAGTTGGCCACGAAGACCTGTTCAGGGTTGGTCACACTCACGGGTCAACACCTATCCGATGGCCTCCACGCATGAAGTGCGAGCCTGGGTAGGACTCTGGCCTTATGGTTAGTTTCCCATGGGAATCAACCTTCTGGCGCTCCTGGACGGTCTGCGCACTCTGACTAACATCTTGCGGTGTCAATTACAACGGGCGAGCCCGTCACCACAGGACGTTTTAACGATTAGTCGTTCTGTCGCCCTGCAGTGAACGTAGAAGACTTTGGACAGTACAATTCTACGTCCAGCTACGTCACAACCCGTGAGAGTCCAACGCCTTACCGCGAGTGAGCCAGGAATAAACCCGGCGGGCTCGAGATACTCGCGCCCTCACTTCCAATTGTGACCAGATTTCTCCGGTCTCTCGATTGGTTCCGAGTTCGAGGTCGCTTGCGCGGTCCTCTCCCTTACGAAGCGGTGAAACGGAGTGCACCGAATCTGTCGCGGACCAAGGCGTCCTTTGCCCGACTCTGAACCGGGATCGGATGGCCAATGGTCATTTCAAGAGTAGTCGCCGTAAGGTAGACAACTACCCCCGCTCTATAGGAAACAATACATTTCCCAGACTCCCCCGATTGTTAGTCGGAGAGCACAATCGATTGGCTTGCGCCGCTCGGTGCGCAGACCGTCCAGGAGCACCAGAGGATTGATTCCCAGGGGAGACTGGTTGACCCAGTGTCCTACCCAGGCTCGCACCCCATGCGTGGAGGCCATCGGATGGGTGTTGACCCGTGAGTGTGACCGACCCTGAAACAGAATGGGTCTTCGTGGCCAACTCAGCAAGGGCCCATTATAACAGTCGGGAGAGTCTGGAAGCAGTACTGTTTCCCATAGAGCGGGGGTGGTTGCGGACCTTACGGCGACTGCTCTTGAAACGACCATCGGCTACCCGATCCTGGGTGAAAAGCCGGGCAAAGGACGCTGTGGTCCGCGATATATTCGGTAAACACCGTTTCACCGCTTCGTAAGGGAGAGGACAGCGCAAGCGACCTCGAACTCGTAACCAATCGAGAGACTGGAGTAATCTGGTCACAATTGGAAGTTAGGGCATGACTATAGGCCCGCCGGGTAACACTCCTGGCTATCTCGCGGTGAAGGCGTTGGCCTCTTACGGGCTTGTGGCGTAGCTAGATGGTGGACTGTTTTGTCCTCAAGTCTTCTGCGCTCACTCCAGGGAGATAGAACGGCTAATCATTAAAACTTTCTGAGGTGACGGGCTCGCCGCTGTAGTCGACAACCCTAGTTGATACAATAAAGAGTTATAATTATAATTACAATTCATTGGGTTTTATAGCGGTAAGTGCGAAATAGCGAGGGAGGAATAGGCATTCGATAGTGAGCGGCAAATCCTCCATCTATGTCAAAAACATTAATCGCGCTTTACAAATTGTTAAGTGAGGTCGTGCCGCAATATCCAAGATCATTGAATAGACGAATGAAGGATTGATAGGACTCCGCCTTACTTACGGGTGAATAAAAAACTTCCAAAGGTCAAGTGTTCGGTTCATTGTAGATCTCAATATAAATAGCAAAAGGGAAATGTCGGATTCCGTCTTGGATATTTTTAGGATCCGTCATGTACACGAATAAAAATCATTGCAAAATAGTTTTATTTTTCTGAAAATAAATCCAAAAATATATATTTAATTTAATCGCTTTTTAAGCTATAAAAAGTAAGGATGTGTTTTGCCAATAAAATAGTTTGTTTATTTCTTTCTAATATTTAGATACTAATTTTTACTTATCCTACAGAAATTCCTAATTTCATTCATCCTACAAAAAAAAGCATTACGGATTATCGCCAACGCTAAACATATAGAAACATGTATACCTATTTTTAAAAGATTGAAAATTATGACTCTCACATCACTTTACTTATATAGGCTATTATTTGATTTTACACCGTAAAGAAAAGTCACGTAAAATTTAAAAATATACATAACAAAAACACCAGATACAAGAATAATTTCATTCTACCATGCGTGGTTTTAAACGCTGCTAGGCAAAGTACCCAATTCTCAGGGCGTTATTATTTTAACCGCCTACCATGTAACATAAAAGACAATAGCAACCTCAGAACGTACCAAAAACTTTTAAAGGTTTTTTTAAATCCTTTAAAGTTACAAATTATTGAGGAATTTATAAATTTTACAAAATGACTTTTTTTACAGCCCCTTTATTTTAATGTAATGCGTATACTGATTACCTATGTAATTTGTTGATTGTTTTAGCTTAAATTCATTATTTTATTGATTGATTTAGTTATATGGTATCTTATATTTAAATATAATTACAATGTATTTAGATTCTTCTTGGACAAAACATTATAAAAATTAGGTTGATTGATTATCTGATTATTGATGATTATTGCTTTTGTTTGATCATTTCTGATATTGATTATTTTAATTGTTGATAGTTTTAGTTTCACTGCTTGTTGATTGCGCCTTATATAGCTCTTTTATTCTTCTTTATGAAGTTTCTTTTAAAACGAAATGTCGTATGCTCTCTGGGCAGTTTGTTACTTAAACATTGTATCTTTTTTTAATAATTCACACAATAAAGAACTTGAACTTGAAGAACTTTTAGTTGTATATTTTTGTTATGTTTACGAATACTAAAATTATGTAACCCAATTCTAAATTCCTAGAATTCAGCCCTTATTCGTTTATATCGCAAATAGTATGCGGCATAGAAGTTAACAAGTTTAATTAGCTATGTAATTTTATTAATGATTTAATTGCCAGTTGAGCTGTGGGACAATCGCGATATTGTGAACCCAAAATGTTAATTAAAATATGTACATTCGAGGCCAATTTAATGGAATGCTCAAACGGCCCAACAACAGGCACCCCCGAGGGATTGACCTGTTTTTCGGCCATAAAAAGATTCACATCGTTATGTTATATGTCCAACATGTACGAGTATGTTTACCCATCCCTGCCGGACCTGTTCTGAAAATTGGTTTTTCAAAAGCTTTATGATTGGCAGCTCTACAAATACATTACGAGACAGATTCAGTATTTAATTTAGTGATGTACTGGATATCTTAGCATGGAGATATGCGTTGGATCTTTAGCTATGACAGAGATATTGCATTCGCTTATCTATTTTCTATTTTATCATATTTTGTATTTTTCATTTTAATATTATGAGCACATGAATAAATCTTTGCCATACATAGATTTTTCCTTGGTACGGGCTATGGCCTAGTTAGGCAGATTCTGCAACTAATACAATTGTAAATTTATGTTTTTGAATGAATAAAATTATTATTATTATTATTATTATTATTCTCGATCTCATCGAAGTGAAAATTTGACTTAAATCACAATATAATTTGCCTAAATAGTTAATACTATAGAGATTCATAAACGCTAGCTATATGTATGCCAAATAAATTATATAAAGAAGATAACAAGCACTTTAGCCGATACCAACAGCAAACTAGGAATGAATGAATAATCAGAAACTTTATTACGTCAAATAACACATATACATAACATTATATTAAATTACATCATACACAATTGGGAGGCTTACTCTTATACAACGATATCTTACAGACAACCAATTCACGTGGAAGTTTTAAGGTTCAGTAGCAATAAAGATAACAGAGTTAAAGATAGCATTGCTATTAGTTCAACATTGCTAACACTTCGATCGTATAAAGGAATTGCGTAAAAAATAAATGAGGACCGCATTTTAGGGCAATTTAGTTTTATGAGCATTTTACCAAAACTTTTACATAATTTATTATAATATTAGAGTTCTGTCCACCCTAGAACGGGCTAGATTTTTAAAAGCTTTATGATTGGCAGCTCTACAAATACATTACGAGACAGATTCAGTATTTAATTTAGTGATACACTTGATATCTCAACATGAGTATCTTAACTGGATATCTTAAAATGGATATCTTAATATGGGTCGGAACTTTAGCTATAAAAGAGATATTCTCGATCTCATCGATGTGAAAATTTGACCTAAATCACAATATAATTTGCCTAAATAGAGTGTTACTTTAAAAAATAATTATTTACAACGCAGTCCACGCTCAGCGAGGCTGTAAAGATTTGGAAAGCGTTTTATTTGTATCTCGGATTCGCGCACAATGCCCCTTTACTTAAAAGGCGATATAATAGGTATTTTCACGGAACTCCGCGATCACCATATCAGGTTAAAAATACACATACTTAAAAATACAGTATGGCCGTCAAGGTCAAGCAAGCTACACGGTCTTATTAGATCTGCGAGGAGCAGTCATTTGGGCCGAAAAGCGTACAGATTTCTTAAACTCGTTATAGAGTGCTCCACGATGAGTTGGACCCCTTCGGCAATAACGTAGTTGATCGCATACAACTGCAAACAACTGGGAGTACACAGGTGGAAGTGTCTGTCCACTAAGTATGTAAGGACAAGTCTCTCCGCACATAGTGAAATTTCACAATAAAGCGTATAAATAAATGAACAAACTAAGGGTGCATTGCCGGTAGTTATTTTAAGGCTGATTTCAAATTTTCTTATATTTCCTTATTTATGAAATTATCCGTTAAAATAGTAACACATATCGGCGGCAAAATTACATATAAATAGACATATTTTGCCACATTTAATAACATATACTTCACGCCCGCATGACAGCTCCTGACGTATGCTTTGGACAAGTCTGAAATCAGCTTTTAAATCGCTAGGTGCGGACGGACGGTTCAGTGCAGTCCGAAGCAGAGCACACTCATCGCGGAGTCATCCACGTCACTCACTAACAATATTAAGAACTCGTACGCTTTACAGACACTTTGCGGGCGAACGTTTCGGACAAGTCTGAAACCAGCCTAACAATAAAGGCCTCGCCAAACAAAACGCGTACCTAGCGCCGCGTCGTCGCGTTTTAACGTCGCGTACTTTGGATGTCACACTGAAATCGACTAGATATTGACCCACACAGAGCGTACCGTAGATCGATAAATCTTTAGAAAGTTTCTTTGTTGTTGAGATGTCAAGTGATTCAAGTAATTCAGATGTGGAAGAATTATTACTTGGTTCTCTGTATCACGATCGCAGATAAAAAGAGTATTGGTACACGACATTAATAAAAGGAGAAAGGAATTAGGAAAATATCACTGTTTGTGTCGAGAGCTTTCATCACATGAAGATCGTTTTTTTTTATATACTTTAGTATGTCGCAAGATTTATTCGAATAATTACATGAAATTCGTGAAAAAAATGTACCTAACCTATTTTAATAATCAATAAACAAACTGATAAATTACTTACCAGTCGTATTAATTTCTTTTCCAATTTCTTTCCACAATTTTGATGTTATCGCCATGTTTTTATATGAATTATCATTCGTATTATCATTGATTTTATAGTGTAATGTATTATATAGGGAGGGGTGTCTTTGAACATATTCTATCAGTTTTTCAGTCATGATGCTTGTATTTTCACGCGTACGTCGGACGCTTTCAAGAAATTTGTAAAGAAATACAACGCCCGGCGTCAAGGCGTTCTAGCGCGACGTCAGAACGCCGCGTATGGGAGACCGGCTATGGTTGTCTCCGGTTGGTTGTCACAGAGGTCATAATAGAAAACTGAACGAACAAATAAGCTCATTAATCGGTGTCGAATAAGCGCGAGAGCACCTTCCCCCCTACTTCAGTTCAGTCCGCTCTGGCATGCCGTAACGGAGAGACGTGCGTTCGTTTTTTTCGCACAGCGAAAGTATTTTTTTGTGCATCTGTGTCCAGTCTCGTAAGTATTCTTAAATTTTGCGTAGTAATATACCTTACTGTTTATTTATGATGTTAAATATGTATTACGTAATATCGCTATATGGTTTCTTAAATAAACATTGATTTCAATTTATTTTGGGAGGTTTTTTCTTAAAACTAGGTTTGGGGCAGGTTGTCTCAGATTGACGGGGGATGGTTGTCACATGCACGTATGCTGCATTTTCAGTTGGCTCTTTGGGATTTTTCTACATGAATATTTGTTTCAGAGCTAGTCATAAAAATGCCACGACATCACATGAGAAAATCAACTCGAGGGCTTGTTTCACCAGCATTGATGTTGCGTGCTGCAAGAGAAGTGAAAAACCATGGTAAATCCATAAGGTGTGTTGCAAAGGATTTCGGAAATAATTATCGCACTTCAATAAGGTAGTGTAATAAATTTACTACCGAAGAGATAAGCAACACGGCCGTATCAACACCATTTACAAAAATAGGCTACCAAAGGAATCTACAGATTTTTACCGATGAACAGGAAGAGGAATTGGAAATATATATACTTCTGGCTTCAAGTATTTATTTCGGTTTGTCTCCCAAGGATATTCGGAAATTAGCGTTCGAACTTGCTATTTCCAATAAATTGAAAGTTCCAAAGTCTTGGGAATCGAACAAACTAACTGGCTGCGATTGGTTTACGTCATTTTTGTAAAGACACTCTTCTCTGTCCATTAGAACACCTGAAGCCCCAAGTTTGGCTAGAGCCACCAGCTTTAACCCACATAATGTCAACCATTTTTTTGATAACCTTGAATCAAGGAGTTCTCTGATAGTATCGCCACAAGTTTTGAAGCCTCTACCAAAAGCTCCACCGCCCAAGTCGCAACGAGCTGATAAAAAATGTAAATCAGCAATTTTAACAGATACACCGGACAAGACCTATTCAGAAGAGAAAAAAACAAACAGCGAAGAAGAAGAAACTAGCGAAATGTGTATTGAGTGAGAATAAGAAGACAAAAGTCTTATAAAGGAAAGAAAATTAAAACGAAAGCAGTTGACAGCAACGAAGACGAGAAAGAGGATGAAGAGTTTTGCTTAGTCTACTTATCACCATACTCAGCTAGTAAGTCTAGGGAAGTCTGGATTCAGTGCCAGGACTGCAGGTTATGGGCACACGAAGCGTGCACTATTGTGATTCTGAATATTCAGACTGATTTTTAGGCTGACTAAAAATCTGGACCTTAGGATAGATATTTTCGATTTAAAAAACAATGCGTCGAAAGATATTTTTATTACCGAAATTCTAAGTTTGTTAAATAGAATTTAATCCCTTAAGTATTTTTTTCTTGGTTTCAATTAGATACGTAAAAGATTTTATCTTAATTAAAAATATTCGTTTCATTTCAATAAGTGTTTATTTTAATATTCCCCTATTACATTACTATGTGACTACCTACCCCAGAGACACTGTGACAACCATACGCAATACGGGGTTAAAAGTCACACTTTTCTTTTTTCACAAAAAAAATAATATTTCATGATTAAATAATGTTAGAGATAAAGTCGTTATTTCTTTTTAAACTAGAATAAATACACTATCCATTGATATAAAAATGTCATTGCTAAACGAATAAAATAGCCACTAAAAATGCAAAAGAAAATAAATGTGACTTCCAACCCCGGTCTCGCCTACTGCCAGCCCCCGCGCTCTGTTTGACTCTATACCGTCCCAATGCAACGCAACTCGGCGCTATAACGCGGCGTCAATATTTACGCTGTAGCGCTCTGACGCGCGCTAAATACGCGTTTTGTTTGACGAGGCTTTAAAGTGCCGTCGGCGTAACCTTTATTAGTATCTATTTCCCATCAACAGTGAATTACTTTGATTCCGTTGGCGGTAATATAATAACGTTGTTATTATTATTCAGATGATCTCCACGTCACTCACTGAAGGCGGCACCTGTCACAAGTGATTGCAAGGGCAGCATTAAGAGTAAGTGGGTAATGAGTGAGTATACCTCCTTGGCTGTACGCGTGACGTCAGAACTCCTCCTTCTACCCAATTCCACGCCCTTCCTTCCCTAATGGAGTGTGCGTTTTGAATGCCAAACGCGTCCCCGGCGTCACATTGCTAAGTCTTCATTTGGAACTCTACGCGCGGCGAGAAATTGAACCACCTCGCGTATTAAGGCAAATAATTTACATTTCTTTGACGAGACGTCTTTAGAGTAGGAGAAATACTCAAGTATTAAAATTAATATGTATGTAAAGATTTTTAAAATGAAAGCCCTAAAAGGGTAAAAAACGAAAAAAAACTATATCTCTATAACCGGTTAAGCTATAAAACTGAGTTGGCGAAAATAAACTTTTTTAAAATAATGAGATACGTTTAAATTGACAAAATATGAAATTTGGTTTTACGGTTTTCATATTATCTCTCAAGCCAGACGAAATATCAGATCGGTTTTAGCTATAAAAGGTTTCTTGTACGAATACTAAAAAAAAATATTCAAGATATTTTCCTAAAAAACTCTCAGAGGCAGAAATCGAGAAAAAGGAGAAAATTATATAAACTGCAACTAGAGCAATTATTTTAGGGAGGATACTCAGCTTTAAAACTAAGAAATGGCTATTGAAATATTTTTCGGAATTTCAGTCTTAAAAGGGATAAAACGATATATCACTAACCAATGAAGTTAAAAAAATAAAATTAGGGATAAATATTCTAATTTTAAAATTATGAGGTATTTATTTGACGAAAAGAACAACAATTAATTCATAGAAAGCGCTGACATTAAATTGCAACACAATATGATTGTGTTCTCGCTAATTATTATAAGAAATTATTTATTTCGATGATTTTTAGTTCCTAGCGAATGTCAAGTTCAAAAAATACATATTTCTATTAGCCCCTTGAGTATGATACGACCAAATCTGGTTCTGAAACAATTATCCGTTGAGTATGATACGACCAGATCTGGTTCCGCGTTTTTTTCACTTCTTTGACGTTCTCATATTTATTCATAATTATCTAATTGTTTTACAAAATGATATTTCAATATTCTATATTCGAAATTTCAATGCAATCATTGTGCAGTTGTTCTTTTTATGATTGGTGTAGTAGTTTCGTAGTTATAGTACTTTAAGGTCGATGTCGCCGAAAATCCTGCAAAAGAGACAGATGCATCCATGAAAATACCCATTTACTCCAAGGGTTAGATTAAGGTAAGTTGAATTACAAAGCACAAAGAGATTCCATCAGATGATATTACGCGGCAGGTGAAGAGGCTGTTGCAAAGCATCGTGAAGCAGGCGATACAGGAGGTGTACAATAGTTGTTTGATGCTGATTAGGGACGCAGTTTCGGATTTGGGAGGACAGAGATTACAACAGTACGGCTAAAAACACCCACAAGGTCTTGCGCAGTGTTAGAAAATAGGGATTATGAGAGGGAGTAAAAGCTTCGACACAATTACTTTTTGTGTCGAAGCTCTCCTTCCAAGTTTTGGAAGAAGAGTTTTGTACGAATGAGTAGTTGTCTCTCTATCGTCAGGTCTTTAACAGCATTGACTTAGATGTTGGGCAGGTATTTTTCCTGCTTATTGAATTAGATGCTGTAGGTGGTACTGAGAAAACTTTTCTCATAAACTTACTTCTAGCGAAGGTGGCAGGCGGATGCGGAGGCGGGAGGTCTTTAACATCTTGGGGTGTCAACTACAACGGGCGAGCCCGTCACCACAGGACGTTTTAACGATTAGTCGTTCTATCGCCCTGCAGTGAACGTAGAAGACTTTGGACAGTACATTCTACTGTCCAGCTACGTCACAACCCGTGAGAGTCCAACGCCTTACCGCGAGTGAGCCAGGAATAAACCCAGCGGGCTCGAGATACTCGCGCCCTCACTTCCAATTGTGACCAGATTTCTCCGGTCTCTCGATTGGTTCCGAGTTCGAGGTCGCTTGCGCGGTCCTCTCCCTTACGAAGCGGTGAAACGGAGTGCACCGAATCTGTCGCGGACCAAGGCGTCCTTTGCCCGACTCTGAACCGGGATCGGATGGCCAATGGTCATTTCCAGAGCAGTCGCCGTAAGGTAGACAACTACCCCCGCTCTATAGGAAACAATACAGTTTCCAGACTCCCCCGATTGTTAGTCGGAGAGCACAATCGATTGGCTTGCGCCGCTCGGTGCGCAGACCGTCCAGGAGCGCCAGAGGATTGTTCCCAGGGGAGACTGGTTGACCCAGTGTCCTACCCAGGCTCGCACCCCATGCGGGGAGGCCATCGGATGGGTGTTGACCCGTGAGTGTGACCGACCCTGAAACAGAATGGGTCTACGTGGCCAACTCAGCAAGGGCCCATTAGCTCCCGGAGGTCTTTAACAGCATTAAACTATATGATGGGTAGGTCCTTTTTACTAGATGCTCCAGGCGGTACTGAGAAGAATGTTCTTATAAACGTACTTCTAGCGAATGTGAGGAGTAAGAAATCGCTTAGGGTTTCGCATTTCCAGGCATCGCTGATACACCGTTGAAAAGAGGCAAGACAGCTCACGCTGCCTTTAAGCTGCCCCTTAACTTGATAAGTGCAGAAAGCCCCCTGTGCAACATCCCAAAACAGAGTAATATGTCCCAAGTACTACGTGACTGTAAGCTCATTGTATCGGATGAGAGACCTATGATGCACCAAGCAGATGACGTATAAAGCACCATGACGGTTTCGAAGCACTAAGCAGAATACTGAAAATCAGGGGCAATTCTGAATTATTAATGGGTGGAGTCACTGTGATGCTGGTCAAGGCGTTGTATCTATGGCCTCTCATTTTGCAACTTTTCCTCAGGAAAACACGAAGGTCCAATTGAAGGGCGATGTTTTAGCAGGGTAATTCACTGAACTTGTACTCGAATTAGGGGACGGAAAATATCACGATTGCGAGGAATACATGATCATCCCTGCAGGATTAGGCATAGTAGGGGCACAGTATACCGAGTTAGAAACAGTAACCGCACTCTCGAGCGTTAGGGTGTTGCAGGGATAGGGTGCGAAGGAAGTGAGCAGAGGGGACTTCTCGCCGAACGCATTCTCTCCGGCGTTACGCGGCGGTGTAGATTGGTACGTTTGAATATAATAAAACTCTTTATTCTTAAGAAAAGGCGAGCTTATTGCCTGCAGGCAATATTTTAGAGCTAACCTATACTATTGTAAGAACATTCTTTGCGAGTAGACTACATAACTTAACCTATATAAAGAGTATGACAAATAAAATAGAGGAGGATAGAAAGAAGTATATACTTTACTCTTTGTGGGCACAGATTTGCCACATCAAAATAATCTAACACCTATAAGGACGCTAAAGTTTTAAAAGGAGGGGGATGGGAGGGGAAAGGGAATTTATCTGGAGGATTTCAAATGCTCTCTGAGTCTGTTTTTAAAAGTTGTTATGCTTGGCGCGGTTCTCACATTTTTCGGCAAAGCATTCCAAAGACGGGCTCCATGCATGGTGAAAGAGAATGAGAAGAAGTCACTGCTGTGACTAGGGATAGAGAGTAGCAGGTTGTTTTTTGATCTCAGAGGGCGTTCATGAGCCGATAGTGCAGTAAATCTGCCGGTAAGATAATTGGGAGCGACGCCATCCAAGATCTTGAAAAGCATACAGAGAACTCGCATGTCTCTTTTCTCCCGGGTCGACAACCAGTGAAGCTTCTCTCTGTACTCCGTGATGTGGTCAAATTTTCTGAGGCCATGGATATACCGAATGCAAACATTTTGGAGACGCTCAACTTTGGTGGATAACTCCTCTGTGAGGTCGAGAAATGCGACATCTCCATAATCCAGAAGGGGGAGGAGAGCAGACTGACAAATCGTAATCTTGCTCTCCTCCGGGAGGATATTTTTTTCTGCGTCGGCCAAGTAGCGCCCATCTGGCGGGTATATGCGAGCCCCTACGACTCGTGAGTTCGCTCGCTTTGATTTTAATTTTGTTCAAAAAGAAGCTACTCTCTGGGTATACTGTTGTAGGGACGACCCTTGCAGACCTTACAACCAGAACATATCCTGATATCACTGATGTTAAGCAGAAATCAATACTGGCTATGCGAGCGAGCCATTCTGACTTTGAAGAACATAATGCTTTAGCCATTATGACACTTTACTCAGATCGTTCGAAGAAACATACATGGAGTATAGGTCTGTGGATTCGGTAGTGCAGTTGGATGATGCTTAACATCCTCGACCCTCTTTCTGCGCACAAACTTCTCATAGCAATGATGTTACAACAAAACCTCAAACCGCTCAAACTCTTCAATGGTACCAGGTTAAGCAGTGTTTGATATTTTCACATGACTTTTCTGTCTTTCCTTTTGTTCGCTTCCTTATAACGTTCTTTTTCTCTTACTTTTGGTTTTAAGTCTATTTTAATTATCTCACACTATTTAATGGAATATTCAATTCTAATGCCGTTTTACATTTAAATGTAATGCCGATTTTATAATAGTTACAAATAATATTTATATTTGAAGACCACATTATAGGCATGTTTGTTTTACGAAGCATTTTGCTACAAGGTTTATTTTTTTTGTATCGAGCCCAATCCACTCTAAAACAGGTTGGTCTCAGTTGGGTGGCAGAATCTAATAAGCATTAGTTAATTAAGGGTTTTGCCATTCGGTTCCTGTTTGTTTTGTAAGCAAATTTAATGTATCGTAGAAATTAATTCTTATAAAAAAAATATATAAAAAATTAAACAATATACTATTATACGACCTATGTTAGCCGCCATTTACCCAATTCGGGCGGCATTCAAAGACGCTATTAAAAGCATTTTGATTATTCGTCAAAAAGTAATGCTTATTAAAATTTGCATTGGTGGCATTGCGCTGTATACGATGGGGATAATTTAAAAATTAAATAATAAGATAAATACATATTTGATTTGTGACACTTACCTATCAATTGATATTGCGACTAGATTAAATATACTTGATGTTGAACATATTACGTCCATGGCGATATAAAAATCACATATAAACGGTGGAAGGCCCCAAACTCCGTTCACCTGCGAACAAAAGAAAATATATATATTAAAAATATAACCTTAAACATTGCAACATTGCCTCCAGATGTAGTACATTGATAGTATGTGGTTTTTGTCGTACAGGGATCCAAGTTATGAAGGTTTTGGATAGATAATAATATGTATTAAAAAAAAACTAATTACCAGTAGTCAGATAGCTCTGTTGCGTAAGCTAATCAATAATAATAATAATAGTAATTTATTCGTAATAATAGTAATTTATGCGTCTCTTAGAACAACATTGTAATCGAGGGGAGCTACGTCACGCGTCTAAGGGCTGCCACATGTCTGCTACTCCGCCAACGTAGATGTTTAAAGGTTTTGGGAAATTCGCCGACACTCGCATGCGCGTAATGCTAACCAAAGGCGTTCGTCGAGACGTACCCCTCTGCTCACTTCCCTCGCACCATATCCCTGCAATCCCCTAACTCTCGAGAGTACGTCTACTGTTCTCTCGGTATACTGTGTCCGTACTATGGTCATCGAAGGTCGTGTTTGTAACGAAATGTTGCCTCGGGTTGCATGGGATTGGGATGAATCAATTTGTCGCTTTATTTAATTAAAAAAACATATAAAAATCAAATGAATAAAAAATAAATCTACATGTTTTTGCTCCATTTGACTCTCTATGTAAATTATTAGTACTATAAGTAAATTAACCAACATATTATCTTTATTGATTATTTCAATTTCACGCTATTTTATTTTGACGAAATATAGGATCGGTTATGCATATAAGAGGATAGGGATTCATTTATGCAAAAATGATGTATTGTTGGATAATTTGTTGTTCTGCCTTTGTGTTTTCAAAATAAATTTTTATTTATACAATTTCTTGATTTTGACTTTGACTTAAGCAACCAGCTTCTCAATTCCTATGGCCAAATATTTTTCCAGATTTTTTTCTAAAATATTTCAAAACGCTTCAGTGGACGCTGTAATTATGGCGATAAACGACACTTGGAAACTGAAACGCACTCCTTATTAGCCCGAATAATGGGCCTTTTAGTAGTTCAGGGTGATTAAATGGCTAATTATAAAGGGAGTTTATAATTAGCCACAGACTCAGCTTGCAAGCGCGTCAAGCTAAACGCTGCAACGTAGCTCAGATTCAAGCGATTAATTAAATGTTAATGGGTTTTATTTCAATATTTTTTGTAGGTTTGTAATAATTTGAGTATAAAATCATAAAATATATTTATATATCTTATTTAAACTTTACCCTATTTAAATTTACACTGTTTTAACATTGTTTCACATTGTTATTAAGAGGGGAGCATGGTTCAGACGATGTTTTTTTTAACTTTGTGAGCATTCAACGTTTATCCATTCATGAGTCTTTTACCCCTGTAATGGCCGGTAGTTGCAGATTGATGTAAGTGTAAAAAACTTACTACTACTTTAAACGCATTTTTTTCAAAACCATATTTTTCAGTATTGTGTCGACGATTTAAAAAAAACTTGACGGATCCGGATCGTGTTGTTTCAAAACAAATAAAAAATAAAACTATTGAATTATCTTCTATATAACATAAAAGAAATAGTTTTTTTTTTTAAATATTTTTTTATTAATCGAATTTATTACTTTAAATCCTTAAAAATAACAACTTTTACTGATTTTTTTGTTCATTTACATCTTTTGATTCAGGCAAAATTACGTTCGCTATTCCGGTCATTCCTGCAGGGGTATAAACATTTGCATTTCAATATCTCAAAAATAGTTTTTTTTATCTTCACAAAAACTATTTTATGTTAATAGAAATGATATAATAAGATTCATGATCAATTTCGCCTTTTAATAAAAATAAAAATTCCTAGAAGACATGTTTTATTGGCTTTCTAAACCGGGCTCCCCCTTTAATACATAAAATAAAGGTATCGAAAGGCCATTATTTCGACAGGATTACATTACCCCCATTATGTATAGGTACGCCTGTATTGGGGTGATGGATAGAAAGTGCTGTGATGTTCACTGAGCCTGTCGGCCTTGCCTGGTGTCCTTATTCCGTCTCATAAGTACCAACACTTGTATACACAGGATATAATATAACGCAATATAATAAAGCATAATATAATATAATATAACATAATATAAATACTCATGTAAGTTATTATTATTCACATATGCTCATTCTACTCGACCTTCATTATGATGATCCATCCTACTGGCGGAAAATAAACCAGAAGCTCCAATGTTCTTCCCTGTATTAAAAATCTATCAAATGCATACCCGTTGCATCTTATGCATGTTAATCCCATCATTAAAACAGTTGAAAACAAACCTAGACCAGGTTAACGTATATGTGTTTAACGGTCCAGGCAGAGATTATTTGGAAACTATAAAAGAAGAATTTCTTGAGAAATATTTTTAAATACACAAAAAACTGATGCAATGTAGGTACACATGCTCACAGATATTTGAGGCTCTTCAGCGTGATGTGGAGCCATATGCAGTTAAAATATCTCTTATAATTTGGGCTATAATAATCATAACAATAATAATGTTATTGTTTTTCTTCTTCTTCTCCTTCTTCTTCCTCGGCCCGGTTTGGTCCACTCCTGGACGTGGGCCTCTTCCTTCTTCTTACATGTCTGTCTGTCAGCTGCTGCCCTCAGCAAGTTGGTCCCTGCTGCTTTTCTGATGTCGTCCAGCCATCGTATTCTTGGTCTCCCTACGCCTCGCTTTGTGGCTCTTGGCTCCACGGGATAAGCCTCTTCGACCACCTCGCGTCATCCTGCCTTGCGACGTGACCTGCCCAGCCCCACTTCAGTCTGGCGATACGTTTCATGATATCTATCATCCCCGTGAGCCTTCGTATCTCTTCATTGCGCACTCCGTCTCGGAGACTGCGTTAGAGGCACTGTTTCAAGGCCGTAAGTTGCTGCTGGTTTGAAATAGCAGAATTAATAATGTTATTGTACTTTATTAATTCTAAATTGTCTTATTAACCTAAAATATGCCAATTTGTTAATGAAGAAAATTAAAAACGCATAAAAAATCTATGTGCTCCCATGTGTAATAATTAAAAACTCAATAGAAAAAAATATATAATATCCATTTTCTAAAGGAAATAATTCTAAATATAACAGCAGTTATAAATCATTTAACCCGTTGAGTATGAGTCAACCAAATCTGGTCGCGAAACAATTATCCGTTGAGTACGAGTCGACCAAATCTGGTCGCACGTTTTTTTCACTTCTTTGACGTTCTCATATTTATTCATAATTATCTAATTGTTTTACAAAATGATATTTCAATATTCTATATTCGAAATTTCAATGCAATCATTGTGCAGTTGTTCTTTTTATGATTGGTGTAGTAGTTTCGTAGTTATAGTACTTTAAGGTCGATGTCGCCGAAAATCCTGCAAAAGAGACAGATGCATCCATCAAAATACCCATTTACTCCAAGGGTTAAGCCTAAGAATAGTTTAATAAAGTCAGATATGTAATATATAAATAAATGTAAGCGATAGGCACATAGTAAATACAATAGAGGTTAACTTTCATTTCCTAAGTTAAGACTAAATAATAAAGGATCCTCTTTTAAGGGGCAGCGTATTCACTTTTATAACGGAATTCCTGAAAAATAAACTTTCTTTATTACATTTCGGCCAATTAGGTAAAATTTAACAAGACATTTTTTTAAAAATTTATGCAGACTTAGTTTGATAATTGTGGAAGCGAATTATAGCGATTAGACAACCTTAAATGTTCAAAGTAATATTAAGTAGCTACAAGAAAAACATATTATGGTTATGAAATTAATATCTTGATTATGATATATAAATAGCCAATATTAGGTAGGAGTTATCGTACCAACGAAAACTAAGCTTACGTCATTAAAAATTATTTAAAGATTATAGTATCTATTCAAACATAAAGCAGATAATAAAGCGCTCTCACTGTTAATAGAGTTTAACGTCTTTATAAGTCACAATATTAGGGGTGAATACCTTGTTAGTATTCAATGCGTTTGTACTGGAAGTCACAATATTGAAGGTCACCTATTCCCAGTACCCTTCATCTACGAGACTCAACAGCTGCGGTTAGAAACTTAAGAGAAAACAACATAGTAGACGTTATGTAAAGTTTGACGGTGGGACGAGCAGATGCAATCACAAAATTTTAGATCGAAGGTTTCCCCCAATATATAAAATCGAATATCTTAAAATGCAAGTAGTCATTTTCAGGTTTAAAAAAATAGTAACAGTTTTAAAAAGTCGAAGCCGAAACATTGGAAAAAAATACTTGTATATAAAATCGAAGACTATCGCGGTTGTTTGACATTATAAATAGGATAGAAAACGAAATTACCGCGTGAAATTTGTAGCACCCGACGTTTCAGTGACGTTGCAGCCGCCGTTGTCCAGGGTAGACTGAAGAGCTGTCAATTCGTTGTTTTGCGGGTAGGCCGCATACCGCTGCCGCCACTGCGAAAGTTATAACGGTGGTGGGGGGCCTGGCTCGGAGCGCGCAAATTTTGGAAATCCGTCTTGCACACAACACTCACTGTATCCTGCGTTAGGTCTTTGCGTTCGGCGTTCGGCGGCGGAAACATTTTAAGAAGAGAGTTCCACGTAGAAGAAAGTTTGTAACCGTCGTCTCTATTGAAGTTTGGGGTTCTTTTTATTTCAATGGCTTCCCGGATCATGAGAGGAAAGTGTAATTGTTCTTCGGATAGCACAATGGGGTTTTGAAACTGCATCCAGTTGTTACTTCCGTTTCCCAATATATGTTCGCAGATCGCCGATTTTTCTCGCTGAACGTTTTTAACAGCTTTGATGTGTTCTGTCAGTCGCGTGGCTAAGGGCCGTTTCGTTTGTCCAACGTAGGCTAGACCGCAACTGCATTGGACTTTATACACACCCGGGGTTTGCAGTGGTATTACATCCTTTACAGGCCTCAAAAATCGAGCTATATTTCGGGTCGGTTTCAAAATCGTTTTTTATATCGAATCTGTTTAGCATCTTACTTAGTCGATCTGTCACGCCCTTGACGTATGGTAAGAATGCTCTTGATCTGCTCGGTTTCTGAGTTTCGTCTGCATTAGATCGTGTGCGTGTCTCGTGATATTTTCCGTATCCATTTTTCCTAAGGACATCATTGACATGTTCCATCTCCTTCGGAAAATGCTCAGCGTCGCATAGATCGCGTGCTCGATTCACGAGCGACGTTTGCACTGAACGTAGATGGTAGGGATGATGTTGTGACCTTGCATGCAAATATCTGTCCGTATGTGTGGGCTTCCGACATCCCGTATGTCTGAGAGTATTGTCACTTCTCCTCGTCACTTTGACATCCAAAAATGGTAGGGAACCGTTCTTCTCTAATTCATAGGTGATTCTGATTTTTGGGTGTATGGAGTTTAGATGACCAGGAATTCTTTCACTGTTTGAATATTGCCTTTCAGGATGCAGAAGGTATCATCCACGTAGCGAATCCATAGAATGGGTTTAATTTTGGAGGTTTTTCAGGAAGGAATAAGCCATAAAAACCTCCAAAATTAAGCCCATTCTCTGGCTTCGCTACGTTGATGATACCTTCTGCATCCTGGAAGGCAACATTCAAACGGTGAAAGAATTCCTGGGTCACCTAAACTCTATACACCCAAAAATCAGATTGCCTTGCCTCTTTCGTTGTATTTGTTGCACAAATTGCAGTTTTATCCTTTTAAGCATTCGATGTAAACTTTATCTAATGATGTCTAAAATGCGAGATTGCTGGCGCGCCGAGCGGCGAGGACTGCGTTCAAGTGCTTTCCTCACTGTCTACGGGTTCTCTGGCGTCCGCACTGTTCGCAAAGCTCCATGCTTCACGTCTGACACGCGTCAGTCTAACAAACAGTTTCTTCGAATTTCTTCACCAAAGCAAATCGACTAAAATTTAACTGACCGATAGACGTGTTGCATTTCCGTGGCAGAATTTGTCTTGTAATGGCGACGCACGATTGTCTTGTAACACACGTCTAATATTTGTAATATTTTGGCAATAAAATGCCGGGGTGCAGTCAGCAGGCTAGGTTTCGGTACACCTGGCGCTGGCATACTAGGAAAGGTGTAATTTTAATTAGTATTCTAAAGTGTTTTGGAAAAGCTGAAAATTCATCAGTAGACAGTGGATACAACAAAGAACTTGAAACATATGGTCAGACTGATTCATAATCAAACGCGTGGCGTCAGTATCTCCATACATGTCACGCATTAGTCTGTGACGTTTTGGTCTACTGTGTCGTGCAATATATATATAAAGGAATGAACATGCTGACGCCACGTGTTAGATTATGAATCAATCTGACCATTTTCTTCGAGTTCTTTATTGCATTCACTGTCTACTAATTAATTTTGAGATTTTCCAAAAATACTTTAAGGGTACTAATTAAATTTACATCTTTCCTAGCACGCCAGCGCCAGGTGGCGCTGGCGTGCCTAACGTGTTGAGAAATATCGGGAGAGTTTGAAATGTATTATCCTTAATATTGATTTATATGCTTTAGTAATTGGTTCCAGCATTGTTGGCGTAGCACCGACCAATTCTATTTATCCCACAGCTCAATACAGACTATCAAAGGCAAAAATAAATTGTTTTCTAAGTAGACGCATCCATCCCACTGCGAAGTTTCTTGAAGATGATGAATAAGTATATTTGTTCTGATCAACATAAGTGTTGATCCAGAATTACTCCGTGGTATTTTATAGACTTTGGCCGGTCAACAATTGGGCAGCTAAATTCTTCTGTTTTGCTGACTATAAATGTAACTGGATTAAGCAGCTCGGCAAAAAGGCTTATCGACAGATTATTTCTCTAATAAGTTTCTTCTTCGAACTTGTCCTCACGTGTGACATCACCGTTAAGTGATCGTCAAGACTCTGCGTAGTAAGAACGGTGGTTGTCTTGGTAATGAAGCCCTGCGGGACATCCCTTCATCACCCCCCTCCCCCCCCCCCCTGTGCTCTAGGAAATGTTGCAAACTTGTAAATTATAATTACGCTCCCACGGCGCGAATCAGAGCAGACTTTGATAAAGTTTGCTCTCAAAAGCCTCTCGCACTCACACTTGCTTTAAGATACGAACGAGCGGCGACAGATACGAACTAGAGAAGAATAAATTTGTCCAGTCATTCTGGCTCATTTTCTACCCCACCCAGAAATTATTGAAATATTTTTGAAACATGGACCTGCTTATATTCGGTCCTTAAAGTTATCAAAATTTCGATATTAGAAAAATAAACTCTATCGAAGCAAGGTCTAGCAAGTTTGTGGTTGATCAAGAATCTCCAGCCGCCACTCCTGCAACTTTGCGACTGTTTGAAGTGAAATCTGTTGTTATACATTGCCATGCAGAAGCAGTGGCGATGAGCGATTGACCAGGCTCAGTTATTTAATCACGAGCTTCTCCATCATTATTTGCAGTTCTTAACAGTTCATATTTACGGTGACTGTATATCCAAACTGCCAGAAGCTGTAATAGAAAACACCGGCGCGATCTCATATTTGAAAAAAAAGTAAATTTTCTACTTTACCATGGTTGCACAAACGAAAATATTTGAGGAAACAAACGACTGAAAGACAAATAAACAGCTGATTTCTTAATAAAAATAACATGGCCTTGAATTGAAATTTATTTAAATTTAAAATTATAACTAATACCCAAGTTATCTAAGTTCAAATTGGTCAGTTTGAAAAAACAGCAATTACTAAGGTAAGGACCCAAAACTTTTTAATGCCGAACAATGTCCGTAGTTAAAAAAAATATAATAAAAAATATACAAAATTCGTGTAACGGCCGCTTATTTCGGAAAATCAAAATTTAATCGAGTTTTTGATAGAAATAAACAACCAGAAAGTAACATAAAATGTAGACAGAGATTTTTCATGCTTAAACGAGAAAAGAAATATTAAATACTAAATACAAGAACAAAGGGATCAATGTGTAATAGATTGAGTGTGAATTATATGTAGGTGTGAAAATGGTAAGTGGCTGTGTATGTGTGTATGTGACGCCTTGTGCATTTTCACAAGGCTGTGTGTAAATGTAATATATTTAGTGTGATTGTTTGACTTTTCTTGTAAAAATTGTGTGTTTTTTAATCCTCGGGTGTAAAATATCAAATTGCAAAAATATCCATATAGTAAGTATGTAATATCGGCCACAACACCGGGTACTGGAAGAAAACCAAACAGATTTTGTAAGTGTTACTCAAGGTCCTTTTTTCACGTAATGTAACTATCCGTTCAGTGTAACTCAGGACCAGACGTGGTGGCGAGGCAATTCGGGTATTTTAGACTTTGGACAATATTTCTTATTGAAATTTTATTTATTTAATAATAATTACAAAACATTGGTCGTAATAGCGCTATATATAAAGTTTATAATTCGCCTTTTGTGCATAATTTTTGATTGTATGGACACATGACACATTATTCAATTCAATTTAAGTATTAGAGAATCTTCGGCAAGTGGTTCATGACTTTTTTATTTCCCATATACCTACTAACATATTGACGTTATAGATATCTTTTGTTTACAAAAATTGATAAAAATTTGGGTTTTACTACGCGTAACTAATTACATAAACGCATTTCAAAGTTTTTGCGGTATTCGGAAGTGTTTCATTTTCAACCCCGAAAATGGCCGTTTAAAAATAAAACCACCACAACTTTAGTTTTAAATCTAAAAATAAACGTTTTCAAATCGATGCAAAACCATAAAATTTATTTCGCTAAAGTCTCGGTTACCTTTTTGTTTTAAATAAATATTATGCATAACTTTAAAATATTCCATACGTATGAGAAAAGTATGAAAATTAATCGTTATGAACAGTCGAATACGTCCCTGCATTATCACCCATTCCCTAAAACCATATCTGTCATCATTTACCGCCCTTCATCTGCTGAATGAAAGGGTGAAGCCGCTATACTGAAGCGGTCACATGATCCTTCTCAACCTGCTCTATACGTGGGAGTTGTCTCCTATTTACAAAGCCTGTATTTGTCACATGTCATCGCTAGGAGATCAACAACCTTTTATCAACAAATCTATCTCAAAATCGACCTTATTTATTCCATTACGTACATTTTCATTTTATACCTAATAAGACTACTCGCTTATTATTTTGTTTCACAATGAATCAGCTTAAAAATTACATATTCGTAAACGGAGAGAATGAGGTCATAAATCACCGATAGAAACATAACATTAACAAAATACCTTAAAAAAATACTGGATAGAAATATTGTATCGGAATCTTTCTTGACTTGGCGGAAGAACTTGATACGGTATCCCTTGAACACTACTAACAAAACTCGAAAAACTTGGAGTAAAATATACTGAACTAGACTAGTTCCGAAAGTACACCACAAAACGTATGAAATGGATCACGCTAGAAAATACAAGAAACGTCTCTTTACCGTCAACAATCATAGTACCCCAGGTTATTAATACTCTGGAACCAACATGTGACTGTATTAGTTCTCTATGGAAGCTCAAAACACTAGGTATATTTGTTATAACCTGTTCCAGTACCATTTGCAAATACCCGATTCATACTATGAAAATAAACCTTTATGAACTTATCGAAACCGATCTACTGGACTCCTCGTCAAGCAATAACTAATTATAGTCTGTTTTAAATCAACTTCACTAAATGTTATTGTGTATTATTTTGGATTTTTAATTTCCCGGCAGAGGAAATGTATTGTGAACGCTTTTCTATACGTCTGTGTATATTCCTCCACGATAGCGCCCAAACGCTTCATCCGATTGAGCTGAAATTTGGCACGCAGGCATCATTTCGCCATGGCAAAATTTCAAAATCGATTGTTGTTGAAATCAGTTCAATTTATACACGCCCCCGCGCTAGTCATAATTCGATCTCAAAATATTGGACTTAAAAAAATGAAATTCGATACACAGAGGTCTTGTTGGGCCGAAATCAAATTGTGAAATTGTGGTTGGATTATCTGAAACACAATCGACACAAATATTTTGTTAAACTCCATTTTTAGGAAAATACTAGAAATATAATACGAAAATACTACAAAAATACTACTAAAAGATTACTAAATTTTTAGAAATACGCGAGGTTAGGGATTCTTTTCTATATGCCGGGAAAGTCTTAATTTGACCCAATCAATTTTTAAAAATTATTTTGTAAGCCCGACTCATCGTCGGCTTAAATTATTGCTGAGAAAGCAACGTCAGTCTGGCTTAAAAGGGCGTACATGACTTAGGTACATTGACTCGGCGAAAATCGTCTAAGCGAAAACTTGTGTGACAGTCAAGGCACATTCGGAATTGTTTCAATTTAGACAGTTACAGATTGTGGCGCAGAAATGCGGGTAACACAAAGCAGCGACATAAACGATTTAAACGACTCGTTTTCTTAAATAATTAAAATGGTTTGCTTGTAGAGTATTAATTGAGTACATGATTAAATATCACATATTAAACTAACGATAACAATATGAAAGTATTAATTTTCGATATGTAATACTTGAGAAGGTGATATATAAATCTTCTTGTCTAGGTCGAAGACCATACAAAGGTAGATTACTAGAAACACTCAAAAATATTTCTTCTTGGGGGGACGTTCAAGTATTACGTAACGCAATTTGGGGGAAGGGGGTCTTGTAAAACGTTACGATGCATTAGAGGGGTGGGAGGGGGGTTCTAACAAAGCGTTACGTAACATTGTTTTTTTTTTTAATTTAAATAAAAAACTAGGGAATAATATCTATATATAGGGTACTAAAATATTTTATTTCAGTTAGGTTTCGGTTTCTAATTGTATTGCTAAAGATTAAGATAAATATGTTATTTTCTTTAAAGAGTTTATTATTAAAAACAAGCTAAAATAGGGGAATGCATGAGAAGAACAATTGTAAATGAAGCCAAAAATGTATATATATATATGAACAGAGCCAAGTCAGGAAAACGGCATAATTTAATATAACATTAGTAGTAGTGGTAAGTTTATTAGGACGAATTTGAGCCCATTTTAACATATTTTAAACTTAAGAAAATGTTTATTACAATATGTGTGATTGTTTATTAAATAACAATATAAGCAAATAAAATCAACTATATAAACATGCATTGCGAGTTAAACATCTCTTGTTTTATTTATTATTACCGCAAACGCGATTGAAACAATAACAAAGGTATTTTAGTGACTTTCCGGTAGGTACTTTGCGCAACATAATTGTGACTTTTATGTAAAAATGGTCACTTGGGTGTTACGTAACGTTTAGGGAGGGGGAGGAAGGGGGGTACAGAAAAACGTTACGGCGCGTTACATGGGGGGGGGGGGGGGAGTGAGGGTCAAAAATCTTCAAAAACTGCGTTACGTAATACTTAAACACCCCCTTGACTGCTTGCCCTCTGCTGCTCAGGAAGCAATTTCAAAACGATTACACCCTATAACAATCCATACATTACTACACTCGTAGAGGAGTTTGACTTTCGAGCAGCTTTGACGAGGTTTTTTATGAGTCAAATCCATATTTGTTCCCCTGTTATGACAAATACGTTAAGAATTGCTTCGTTCAGTTATATTTTCAGAAAGCTCTTTGTGGTGACCTATTCGAATAAAATCACAGAAAAAACTTGAGGTCGATTAATTTAATCAAGAGCTGCAAACATATTTGTTTATATATTGCGTCAAATTTCTACGCGAAAATTAATTACATAGCTACCGATTTAGAGCATTTTTTCATACCTTGACTTTTAACTTCATAAATGAACAATTCCTTGTATTAATAATACGCATTTGTTGAGTTGAAAAAAGACTTAAAAAACTGCATAAAATTGATGCAACCATTAAAACACTCATGAATTTATATAATATAGAAAACCAGTGTAAAAGTTTCCTATTGTTCATTTAGTCAGACGGAAAGTGTGCTAAACTTCCGACATTTCCGCCGTCGTGCATCGGTCAGCTTGTTTGCTGGACCCGCCTCCGGGCGCTACAAACGCTACTCGACAAACAGCGTTTGTAGAAACTATGTACGTGTATATATATATACGAGGGCAGGGCGGACAAACACTTCAAGGGTCGATAGGTACGCCTGCTTATTTGTCTCCACTCTTTCTCAGACTGACGGCCGGTAGTTTATCTGGCAATTTTGGCCCTTATCTCCTTTACGAATGGACGAAAAGCAATATTGAGAGCGGTTTACAGTTGTTTTACTGCTGCAGTATTGGTTATTAATCCGTACAGTACAAGACAAATAGTCTTTAGTCTAGACTTTTATAATCTTTAAATCTCATTTGCTTACGATTTTCACGAAAGCAATCGTGTGTGTCGGCACACTATAAAATTGTACAGTTATTTTTGATACAATGCGTATCAAAAAAATCCAAATATACCGTGAATGAATCGTAAACCTACTCGTATTTACTGTCGTAATATCTTGATAGCGAATGGTTTCGCGCAGCTTGGGTCATATGATCCACTTTGGTCTCGGATCGGCCGAGCTCACGATTCAAGTCCTATTTAGAAGCCTCCTTGTGTGGAAGGCTACCCCGGGTAAGACTATCGCGTGTCAGGCCTCACCTGGTGGATCGGTTTCTCCTGGTGGGATTGCCTCCCGGCGCGGAGCTACTTGGACGTTTTGCCCACCGTTCGGCGACGCCAATCGGATGTCCACTCTGACTAATTGCTGAAGGAGTTTGGAGTCGGAAAATATACTGACTTCTAAGCAGCGGGGATAGTGGTGATAAACACTAGGCTACCTGATCCTGAATTCAGAGCCGGGCAAAAGATGCCTTTGGTCCGCGATAGATTCAAATTGAATCACTACTGAATTACGGCAGGTAGAGGCTGCATAAGCGACTTCGGTCCCGTAAGCAGTCGTGAGAAAGGACATATCCTGAAGGTTAATTCCAGATGGAGATATCCTACCAATCTGGTAGCCAGGGGGCGAGGTAGCCTTACTGGGTTACCTTCCTAGTGCTTCGTCGTAAGGCGTTGGACTATGCTGGACGGTAGGTTTGTGCCGTCCCAAAGTCTTCTACACTCATACCACGGCTGAAAGAACGATCACATATCGTTATACCAGCCTGGGCTGACGGGTTCGCCCGTTGTAGTCGACACCGCCCAACTGTCGTAATATTTATAAGAAATCGTAAAAGGCTCACAGAAGTTTCATTCGCATTTTACGACCGCACAGCGCAGTTATAATATCACCATGTATGTATTCCCAGATATTAAAGATATAAAAAGGTTTTAAAACGAATTTACCGCGTGTATTTTGTAGCGCGATGTTTCGGCGATGTTGCAACCGCTGTTTTTCAGGGTGGACTGGACAACTGCGGTTGCAACAGCGGCGAAACTTTGGGTGCTAAAAAATTACGCGGTAATTGCGTTTTTAAACCTTTTTATAATGTCTAACAACCGCGATAGTCTTCGATTTAATATTAAAGGTAAATATCGTATATTATATCCTACCCAAAATATATCCATTTACTATAGTAATCATAAGAGTAGACTCAATTTTCATAGAATCTGATTAAGGCAATGTTCATATTTGCACAAAAACACGCGCGGTCCAATTACTGTCGCCAATTCGATATTAGATTATTTCATCGCCAAAAGAATTTAAATTAGTTTTACGATTGATATGCAACGTTTCCATTTTCCGGCGCTGAGAACAGGGACTACGGCAAGGAGTGCAGCACGCCAACCACGCCATCCATTAAATCGGACCTACTATCAGGGCGGGCTCACCATATGGGCAACCTAGGCGGCCGCCTAGGGCGCTAAAATTTAGGGGCGCAAAATTGATTTCTTTTCTTTAAATTTTGGGATTTAAAAACATAAACTAAATAAAAGTTTAGTACTTCTGCGCCCTTCTAGCTTAGGCAGACGAATTACTATGAAATGAAAGGTGAACGGTATTTTATTTTATTTAAGTTGTCTTAGAAACTAGGAAAGTATGGCCTAACGTAACAGTAGGGCGGTGTCGACTACAACGGGCAAATCCGTCACCCTAGGCTGGTATAACGATATATAATCATTCTTTCAGCCGTGGGATGAATTTAGAAGACTTGAGACAAGACAAATCTACTGTCTAGCTCGCCAGCAGCCCGTTAGAGACCGACGCCTTACGGCGAGGCACCGGGAAAGGTACACAGCGGGTAGCCTCGCCCCCTAACTGCCAGTTTTGGTAGGTTATCTCCGTCTGGAATTAACCTTCAGAATACCTCCGTCCTCCCGACTGGTTTCGGGTCCAACATCGTTTACGCGACTGCTACCTGTTGTATTACAGCGGTAATTCAATTAGAATTTATCGCGGACCTGGGCGTTCTTTGCTTGTAGTTAATTATGTGTCGTCGGCCAATGAGATTCCCTTCGGAATCACTATACAATGAAGCATCCGTCCTCAATATTAGGCAGCTTTATATAAAAAGTATCGTCACTCATTTCCATAAAAATGTCAGCAAACAAGTGACCATATGTTCCTATCAAAACACCAGGTCGGCAACTGTGGAACAATTCCTTGTTCCTAAAACAAGAACTGCATTTGCTCAGCGGCATTATATTTTTATGGCTCCTCGATCCTACAATACAGCTAAAAACTATATTAAATCTGTAAATAGCATCATTATTTTCAAGAAACAAATCCATACTTGGCTTCTAAATATGGGTAGAGAAAAGGTTGAAACGCTATTTTTCCATCTTGAATTTTTATGTATTTGAAGTGCCCTAAACATTTAAATTTTTTATTTTTTATATGTTTTATTTGACTATTTGACTATCTGACTATCTAGTAATTTAATAATTTTGAATATCTATTAAGTCATATATCCATTTATATTATAAATGTATACTATTTAATTTCTTTTAATATAATTATTTCTACGGCTGCTAATATAAAATGTATAACTGTATAACTTTATTATTTAATAAGTGTTAGTAGTACGTTGTTAGAAAACCGCTTGCTGCGAACCCCTGAATTCGTTAATCACTAGTCAATCAGTTTAGTTACGTTTAATACGAAACTATCTGCCTACCTGCATTATGGATAGCAATATTTACAGTGAAACGAGAGGAACTCATATGAATACGATGCGACAATCACCTCTATATTGCAAAAGAGGGGATTCGCGCTTGTAGATTTTATTTTAAAATAAAAAATAACAAAATAAAAAAAGAATAATAATAATAATATTTTAATAATGATTATAAATTAAAATCGAAATAATTTAAAAATATATATTTTAGATATTTCCTTGACACAACCGTGTGACCAGTGTGACTCCCGAAGTGAGCTCGCCTTAACAGGGGACGCCTTAACTCGCAAGGCAGGCTCGTCTGCTCTTTGCTTAGCATAATAGAAATATTATCATTAGCGTTTAATGTAACGCGCTATGTAACCTGGGCTCAGACAGATGTATTATGTGTATATAACTTTAAAAGCATACGACGGCCTTGTTTAAATTGTCATTTCATTTTCTGTTATGCTCATGAATTTGAATGTATATGTATATGTAAATAAATAAATAAATAAAAATTGTCACACGTGATCGATTGGCCCAAAGTCGTTTCAAGAGTGGCATGACAACGGCCAACATCCACCCCTGCTGCGTAGGAGACAGTGTTTTTCCTTAGTCTCCAGACTCCTTCAGAAATTAGTCAGAATGCACAACCGATTGGCTTAAGCGAACGGTGCACAATCCGTCCAGTGACGCCGGGATGCAATCCCGCCGGGAGAAACCGGTCCACCAGCTTTGAAGCCTGAGACGCGAGAGTCTAACCCGGGGCACAGTATACCAGACAGTAGCTTCTATTAGAACAAAATTGGAATCAAAGCGAATACGTCACGAGTCGTAAGGACTCGGATGGTCGCCAGTTGTTTCGGTACTCGGGCTATAAAGATACTTGAATGCTTGCAAACGTCGGCAACCTTTACCTGATCTTAATGCATACTATTCGCGTTCGTCGTGACGAACCCCTCTGCCCACATTCCTCGCACCCTCTTCCCGTATTGCCTTGTAGCTCGAGAGTAAAGCTACTGGATGGTATACTGTGCCCGGGGTAGCCTTCCATACGAGGAGGCTTCTGAATAGGAGCTGAATCGTGAGTTGAGCCGATCCGAAAACAAAGTGGATCTTGTCGCCCAAGCTGCACGAAACCGTTCACCACCCTAACGTAACACTACTCATTTGGCAAACTCGATGTGCGTAGCGGAGTGCGACGTGTAGGGTTGTAGTGCGGCGGCCACCCCGCACTTCGCCTTGCCCCACCTGTTTGCGACGCGCCGGCGGAATAGCACAGTGAAGTGACACCTTCAACAAGTAGTCGGGTCGATTTTATGTAAAATTGAAATTCGTTTTATTTACATATCCCAGTCATTAAACAAAGGTTAAACAATCAAATTCTTTGTTATAACAATTAAACCCTTCGGCTACGTAACGACCAAATTTGGTTGCACATAACACCGTTGACTACGTAACGACCAATATTGGCGGCTTGCTCACGGAGCTCACAGTAATATTATTTTCTAATTCGAACGCATCCTAAAATTCATACCAAATATCTTATTATTACCATAGATACGTAGACGACCGCTAGAATAATTTCGCGCGTCATTTCGCGGATATTTCTGGTAAAATTCGATTGTCAAACATCATTTTTTTTCGAGAAATCATTAAAAAAAATATTGGTTTTTATGAACTAATATCTAAATATTTTTGTATCTAAATAAGCGAAACGAAATAATAACTTTGATAGAGAATCTAATAAAGATCACGATAGAATTTACAATTTCTAAAAAGGGTTCCGTATTTTTCTGTAAGACAAGTACAAGTTAGAAATGCCGAGTTTTTTCCACTTTTTCGACTTTCTCATATTTATTCATAATTATCTAATTGTTTTACAAAATGACATTTCAATATATTATATACACAATTTTAAGGCAATCATTTCACAGTTATTATTTTTATGATTGCTATGATAGTTTCAGAGTTTTAGTACTTTTTGTCGAGCGCGGCGATATTGAAAGAAATTCCAATAAATTGCCGCGGTCTGCCATGAAATTATGCCGCTACTCGAAGGGTTAACAAAAACGTTATTCCAAAGTTCCATTCCATACCATAGTTCAATACCCGGCAGACCACCCCGAAGGCACTATAATGAGAGCGCAGAATTTGTTTTCGCCTAAGGCGTCAAAAACCCTAGAGCCTGCCCTGCTTACAATAAACATTAAATCGGACTTGATATTATAAATAAAATAAAAAAAAAAAATAAATAAATACAAACGGAGCTGCCATGGAATTCACCGACCGGAGTCGTGCCCATCATAATACAATTTTTTACACTTCCGGGGGGTGAGCAGTGGATTCCGGACTAACGACCGGCTGTGGTAGGTTTAGGACAGCTTTCTTGCCACGTGTGAGCGTACACCTTACCACACATTCACTCCCCCTTCGAAGCCATAGAATTTGAGATGCGCAAATCGCGGTTTTAGATAATTTTTCTAGGAAAGAGTTGATTATTTTTCTGGGAAGGCCAAGATCTTTAAAGAGGTGAAACAGATATTTAGCTGGCAGGCCACGAGGTCCAACTTCCACCGCGTGAAGGTGAACAGTGAAGCCGTTCCGGGTTACGGCATTTGCGAGATCATGGTATTTATTTAATTTGTACTCGTGGTCTTTTGGGATATTTGATTCCCATGGAACAGTTAATTCTACAATAAGGGCCATCTTACGAGATAGGGAATAAAGAGTTATATCTGGATGGAGGGCTGTGCATCCGAGACTTTCAGGAAATTTATACTGCTTAGAGACCGAATCAACCTCCAGAATCCAATCTGAAACTTTCTCAATTATTGAGAAAAGTTTTGTAGTTATGTAAATGTTTTTTGCCTTTAGAGCCATCCCGCACAAACTGTATTGGGGGTTTGGAAGATACTGTCAAACCCTTGTTGGCTCGAGCCACTGAAAGGCTAATTACCTCGCGAATAACAGCGAGAACTTTGTCATGGCGGTAAGTGTAGCGTCCTTGATCTAAGGCCACTTTGCAGCCAGCTAGAATATGCCTGGCTGTGCAAGGGGTATTGCTACAAAGAGGGCATGAACTATTCTAGGCATAGCCAACGAGCGAGGTTACTGGGGTCTGGAAGCGTATGCTGAAAGGCAATAAAATTTCAGCATCGCTTGCGTCCGAGATGCGTAATATTCTAAAACAATAGGTACTTCGATATTGTCGTAATTACCCTACCATATTCCAGCAATCACTCAAACAATATCCTCTCATCAAAAAGCACGCATATGAGTTTAAAAAAACCCGTGCGGTTCAATCATTGCCGCCAATTCGCTATTGGTTTATTTCAGCGCCGAAACAGCTGAAATTCGTTTCACGGTTGAAACGCGGCGTTTCCATTTTCCGGCGCCGCGAACGGGGGGGCCTATTCATTGAACTACAGCGAATGTTTGCCCAACCGAACAGGAAGCGTTGGCTAGATATTGCATTCTGGCGCGAAATAGCACTCACTTTAGCGAGCCGCAACGCGCCACGTGGAAAATAAACGCTTTTTCGCGTTTTTTACTGTTGCCACAATTTCCGATTTTTGTTTTAGCGGTGAAAGGTAAAATTGACGACAGCGGATGTACATAGATTTCTAACAATACATTTACACTAAACGAACGTAGAGCTAGAGCAAAACCATTCTGCTCTTGCTCTTGTTCTTTCAGTGTAAACATTAGATATATCACTAAAACCAGCTCTGGTTTTGCCTGTGATATAAAAGAAAGCCTCTATACTTAGTAACGTGTTTAGTCAATCAAATTACAACCAAATTCATTACATTACATTACATAACATTTTAGTGACAAGTAGAGAAGGACGGCTCCCTACCATTTTCGGATGCCAAAGTGACGAGGAGAAGTGACAATACTCTCGGACATACGGTATATCGGAAGCCCACACATACGGACAGATATTTGCATGCAAAATCACACCATCATCCCTACCATCTACGTTCAGTGCAAACGTCGCTCGTGAATCGAGCACGCGATCTATGCGGTGCTGAGCATTTTCCGAAGGATCGAAAAATGATAGACGCACACGATCCAATACAGACGAAACTCAGAAACCGAGCAGATCAAGAGCATGCTTACCATACGTCAAGGGCGTGACTGATCGAATAAGTAAGATGCTAAACAGATTCGATATAAAAACGATCTTCAAACCGACCCAAAATTTAGCTCGATTTTTGAGGTCTGTAAGGGATGTAATACCACTGCAAACCCCGGGTGTGTAAAAAGTCGAATGCAGTTGGGGTCTAGCCTACGTTGGACAAACGAAACGGCCCATAGCCACGCTACTGACAGAACACATCAAAGCTGTTAAAAACGTTCAGCGAAAAAAATCGGCAATCTCCGAACATATATTGGATAGCGGAAGTAACCTCTGGATGCAGTTTCAAAATCCCATTGTGCTATCCAAGGAACAATTCTACTATCCTCGCATGATCCGGGAAGCCATAGAAATAAGAAGAACCCAGAACTTCAATAGAGACGACGACGGTTACATACTCTCTTCTACTTGGAATCCTCTTCTTAAAATTTTCCCGCCGCCGAACACCGAACGCAAAGACGTAAAACAGGATACAGTGAGTGTTGTGTGCAAGACGGATTTTCAAAATTTGCGCGCTCCGAGCCCGGCCCCCCACCACCGTTATAACTTACGCATTGGCAGCAGCGGTATGCGGCCTATCAGCAAAACAACGGATTGACAGCTCTTCAGTCTACCCTGGACAACGGCGGCTGCAACGTCACCAAAACGTCGGGTGCTACAAATTTCACGCGGTAAATTCGTTTTCTATTCTATTTATAATGTCAAACAATCGCGATAGTCCTTGATTTTATATAGCATTTTAGTTCTACCCGCAATTTACACAGCTATTTTAAGCTTCGTTGAGCAGTGAATTACTTTTCGGCCGTACCTGAATATCATCGCTGGCCAAATCACATACATACAGGTTGCTTCTTATTTAAGCATATTGTTTTATTTTATTTATTTTTTTCAATTTATATGATTTTAATTTTAATTTTAATTTTATGATTTTTTTTACATTTAAATATTGTTTCATTTCGATAGATATGTTACTTAGTTCAGAAATCACACATTCTGTTTTGCGTCTGCCATAAATATTTATAGTTTTAATTACACCTAATTTTTATTTGTTTCACTTTCAGATTTGGGTCTCTTTTCCTGGGTTATTTCTATTTGTATATCTTCCGAAAGCATTTTTCGACGACTGATGCATGCTCCACCTTTTTTTATGAATAGGGAGTATTTAAATAGTTATGTGATACTTCCCTTGTATTTTTCTTTAATCTTTTTTGGGACTATTAGGTAATATCGACATCTTTCTGTTTTAAGTACAATAAGAAAAATATAACGATGTAATACATGTAAATATGCATGCCTCAATAAGGATTACGTATGTAACTCGGACTGTGGTCCATACGTATAAATTAACATGACGCGTAACGGTGATGGCGTAACGGTAACGATGATTACCGTGTCGTATTGATAAAAAATAATGTTATTTCTTTACGTCGCGACCTTTGGATCTCGCTTCTGATATGACACCATCTACATTCATCTACTTGCATCTATATACGTTAGGTTAAGTCGGACACATGAATCATGTTGAAACTACAGTATACTATTATTTCTGTATTGACCGTAAGAAAAAATTTAATACATATAATCGAGTAATGGAGTTTCAACAAAAATTCTTGTAATTTAACAAAATTACGATGGAATCATTATTATTCTGTGTAAAAATCCGTAATAACACAATGGTAATGTAAGAATCAATCCAATATTTTTATCATTGTACCCACGTGACGATTATCGATATTATCTAGGAATATCACAAATGTTGACGATGAATATAAACCATCAAATGTAAAATATATTTTGTAAATCAATTAAGTAGATTTTGAATTTAATAAAGGTGCTATTTTATTCAATTAAAATAATATATAACATTTCCTGCTACAGTTTCTGTTAGTAATGTCCAAGGAGAAAGAACAAATCTTTTGTGTTGGCGACTATCGAATGAATTGTGACCCACTGCTAGGAAATACGCGACCCATTCGTGTCTTCTTCGCCCCTTTATAAGTCGCGGTTTCTCTCAAAGCTTATTCAGGTGCTCCAATAATAGAACCCATTTTATTGATGTAATTATAGCCATATAATTTTTAAATGATACATTACTAACAGAGAAAGAAATAAAACATAACAGTAATAGTCATATGCATTGGTGGTTTATTTAAATAGTTTAATATCGTGTATAATAACGGCCCCGTTGAAAGACTGGTTCTTGTCAGATCACCGAAGTTAAGTAGCGTTTGTTTGTTTGAAAAGCTTTATTGCACACACTAAAGATGGTGGGCCTATTGCCAAGTGGCAATATCTTCCGGCCATACCGCCAGAGTTATTGTGACTAAAGGTTTATGTGGGTAATTGATTTACAAGTAATAAATTAATACACTTATGTAATAATCATCATAGTTTAAAATATAAAACAGTGAATAGTAACGTATTTCAACTCGATATCGAAGGGAGGAATGGAATATAAGGACAAGCAAAGGAGACGGGAGGGGAGAGGGGTAATCATGAGTTGAGTAAATGTCTCTTTAGAGATTTTTTAAACCCGAACAGGTTTTCAAGTTGTCTTATGGGCAAAGGCACGGAATTCCAGAGTCGGGCCGCCTGCACTGCGAAAGACCTGGACATGAAAGTTGATGAATGCTAAGGTATAGGCAGTAATAGATTTTCCTGAGAGCGCGATGGAAGGCCATGGAATAAAAGCGGAGAGATTATACAAATAAGTAAGCCTGTTTGACTGTAGTACACGAAAGATTAGGGCGAGTATGTGAAAATCCCGACATAGCATCGTCCGTGGACAGTACTGGGAAGGGTAACCGACTAAACACAGTATACCGAGAAAACAGTAGACGCATTTTTGAGCGACAGGTCATTGCGGGGATAAGGTGTGAAGGAAAAGAGCAGAGAGGTACGTCTCGACGAACTCCTTTGGTTATCGCAGCGCGCGCGCGAGTGTTTGCGAATTACTAAAATGTTTCAACAACTGAGTAGGATTCGTTGCTTACTTCGATTTAAATGTTGTTCTAAGAGATGCTACTGTCTAGTATACTGTGGCCTAAGCACTGCTACCTGATGTTTATAAAAGCCGGCCGCCCGTAAAATATTTGTCTTTAGAAATTTAGGTGGGCCGTTGCCGCAAAGGGTAAAATTGGACCAAAAATAAAATGTTTAATTAACTATAAACCAAATAGTGTGTATTATGATGATAGACTAGCCCATGAATATAATTTAGTAGAATTTATTTCTGATTTCAAGGATTTCCCGTTATCAATATAAGTCGTCAAGGGCTGTTTTTTGAAATTCATCTTTGCAAAACCTAGCGATGATTCTCATTATTAAAAATACTATTTACACAAGCGTATGGTCTATTTGCATAGTACCAAGACAGTTTTTGGAACTTCCATACTAACAATATAAGAAAAAAAAGTTTTGAAATTACGTAATTTCCAGAAATGTTATGGACAAACATATTTATTTTTCTATTTATTAAAGATACTTTTGAGTGATTTAAAAAATAACACAGTGATCTTAAGTTATTTTATTATTGTAATCTAATTTTTACTTTATAAAAAACTATTCATTTGGTAATTTATTGTATTATTATTATAATTGAAAAGCCAAATCGACTATATTAGACGACGCGCGAAGCCGAAATCGTCATTCGTAATTGGCCACTGCCAACGGTGGGACGTATTCCCTTGTCGCCATGTTATACCTATACAACTTTATGTATCTTTAAGTGGAAACTTTTAACTGGCATTGTAGTATATAAATAAAATTCAGATATTTCTCCTGTAATAGCTGTAAGTTTCCTTAATAATAATAAAATAAAATTAAAAAAAATGTATATATCGAAAGCGCTCGGGCGCGTGTCATTGCAAAAATATCTAAATTTTTAGTCGCGTCAACTCGGAAGGGAGCCTTAAACTCTGTAAAAAATTTAGAAACACAATAGCATTTTGAATGAAATAATATTACTTTAATACAAAATTCGTACAAACAGTTCGCGGTTAGACTTAGCAGGTTAGACTTTCCCTCAGGGTAAACCGATTCACCAATCACGAGGCCTGGGACGAAAGCGTCTTTACTGGGGTAATCCCTACTGCGGGACTACTGCATATTAGAGAGGCTACTAAATATGAGCTGAATCGTAAGTTGTACCGATCCTAGAACAAAATGTGTTTTATGGCCCGAGCTGCACGAGGCTATTCGCTACCAAAAGCCATTCGCGGGAGGACAATCGCGCACGGCTATATATAGTCGCGCAGTGAAATTACATATAATATTTTTCTTAGCTACGAGTATATAGTTTCGCCGAACGTGTCTGTCTTCATTGATTGCGTAGCGGAAATGATCAACTTTGACATTTTCCAAAGTAGGCGATGCCCGCGCTTCTGTAAAGTCCTCTGAAATTTACAGCCGGCTTTTCTACTTTGTTGTTTACTTTTTGCCCGGGGTGGAACGGCAAAAATAGAATCGTAATTGTATTGGGCTCGTGAAAATATTTTTTTTCGGGAGTAGGTTGACTGGAGAGAGAGAGAGAGAGCGGGCTCTCCGGAATGACAAATTCAATTTGCTCCGTTTAATATTTACGGTATGAAAATAAAAGGGGGAGAGGGTGGTTGTTTGTGTCCGGTACTTAAATAGGCCTAAACAAATCGGTGACCGAGTGTGTGCATTGATATAAATAAATAAACGTTACTTCTGATTCCTATTTGAGAGACAACATATAAAATAAATCTGGTCTGGCAGGATTTGAACTAACGTTCCGGTATCTTAGTCATAATTCAAAACTTTAAGAGACGTCGCCAAATATACAAGTATATTATAAAATAATAAAAAAAAGAATGCACGCCTCTGAATGGTGTTTTCAACAACTAGAAGTCGCAGGGAGCAATTCCTGGAGACAATGGAGATTGGCCCAAAAACTGAACTTCCTTTTCTCGGCACGAAAGTCTGAATTAGGAGCGATTAATGATTTGGAGCATGGTCATGATGCAACCGCCAGTTTCTTGCCGTCCGTATTATCTTTTTGCCGAAATCATGGTGTCGGCGGAGAATATCTCGAAAGTAAACTTTAGTACATAGTAGTTTTACTGAAACATTTAATTTTTTCATTTCATTGAATCATTTCATTTTATACTGCATATTAAAATCAATCAAAAAAAAAAGAAATCAAAATCAGACGAACACTTATAACAGTATTATATTAGAAATAATGTATATCACTGATCATGACGCCAATGTGGTATAGTTGGTTATTTTTTTTCCGGAATTTAGAATCCATATTTTCTGTGTAAATAAAGTTTTAGGCAAATGCCCAGGCGCAGTCGCGCAGCCACTTGTTTTGCCTTGCGATAGTGGGACCAAAGAGCAGTAGAAAAACAGAGCGAACGAAATTCGTGAACCTAAACTGGAGTCCATAGAGTCCATAAACTGGAGTCCATAGGAGTCCATAGAGAGGCTATCGAAGGAACTGTGTTCTGCTATTTATGCCATATGAAAAATCAAATTTCTAGCCGGTGAACAAGCTGCAATGAGCACATACTATGCGTGCTTTCATTAGAAGATGGCTTATGGTATCCTAACATGGGGTAATGCACCAGATAGCCATCGTATTTTTATACTGCAAAAGCAAGCTCAACACTCGAAATAAAAATAATATAGTAATTCCCAAAGTGCGGCTTTCTTTATACCAGAGATCATTTTTATATTTGGGGTTTAAATTTTTCAACTCGTTGCCAGCAGAAATTAAAATACTTCAAGAGGCTGCATTTAAGAAATGCATAAAAAGAAACTCAACCATGCATGCTCTTTATAATTTTGATGAGATTGACAAGGCCGTCTTAGTTTTTAAAAAATAATTTATCTTTTATCAAATTTGTTTTGTATTTTGTCATCGTAGTGTTGATTTTATTGTAAAACTTATAGTATATTAACTGATTATTTTAAAAATTTTGATTGAATATATTTAAAAACTTATTGATAGATTATTAAAAAAAATTGTTTACATTTTTATAGTTATTTTTTGTTATTTGAGTTACCTATTTTTTATAATTGATCCGATGGGGCCTTGCATTTTCATATAAAAAGTATATGTACACGTAATGAAGTTTTAATAACTTCTAGAAAATGTAAAATTACGTATTCCACAGTATGTAATTTTTGGAATTAATAAAATATGACTATGACTATGACTATATTACCCACAGCATGACTATGACTATATTACCCACATTTGTATTTAAAAATCATCTACCTAGAGTAGCCATACTCTTCAAATGAAATCGCGAGTTTTTCTCTGCGAACCCTTCTTCCACAAAGGAATCTTCTTCCATCATTTGCAGAGGATATGCAAATGATCCATAAAAATAGGTAAATAATGATAATAAATACAAAAAAAGATTAAGCTTGTTCTCATCTGTAATACTGGGTATCTCAAGACAGTCCTATGTTGAGAGTGCGCGAGACGTAAACAAAATATAAAAGTGGGGAAGGCAGCGGCGCTTGCATGGTCTCCCCGTAAATTTTTAGTTGCTATCATAACTTTCATAGAAAGCAAAAGAAAGTCTTGCATGTGGGCGTATTTCGCGAACGATCGATCATTCATTCGCCTTCATCGGTCAAAGTCATTTCAAGAATGGTTGACATCGAAATGCTACCTCACACCCCTAATATATCCCATACTCGTGTTTTTTATTGTGCGTTTATCAGAAGAGTATTTTGCGGATGTTACGGCGGATTTAAGATATTAAATGGATTTTAAAAAATCAGGCCTTTTTTCTTTCTATTTGTGACTTTTTTCTTTCTATTCTTTCTATTCTATTTCTTTCTATTTTTTCTTTCTATTTCTTTCTATTTCTATTTTGATTCGATGTAATTGGCCGTTTTGAGACACCTGTATTTATGTTCATCGCTATGTAAGTGTTCAAAAAATGTTGTTATTAACACAGTAGCGATATCACGTAGGTGTTTTTAAAAATGGCGATATATATATATATATATATATATATATATATATATCGCCATATATATATATATATATATATATATATATATATATATATATATATATATATATATATATATATATATATATATATATATATATATATATATATATATATATATATATATATATATATATATATATATATATATATATATATATATATATATATATATATATATATATATATATATATATATATATATATATATATATATTCTATCAGAAATGTCATAGAGATGAATACGACTAGTGTCGAAATATTCTCAATCATATAATTTCTTCTAAAATAAGTTACTAACATCCATTTCTGTTACAGAAACCATCCTCCTATACGTATTACATCCAAGGGCATACAGTAATTCGGCTGCAATAACTAAGAACATCATAGGTTATCAATTGCGGAAACAGGTGCCGCTGCCCTAAGTATTTAAAGAGGACATTAACTATCGTTTAAATGTTTCTGGTCCACCAGGACCCCAGATAAGTAACTTTTCATGAATCTAATTTTATATATTATTGAAAATAATTATATATATATATATATATATATATATATATATATATATATATATATATATATATATATATATATATATATATATATATATATATATATATATATATATATATATATATATATATATATATATATATATATATATATATATATATATATATATATATATATATATGTATATATATATATATATATATATATATATATATATATATATATATATATATATATATATATATATATATATATATATATATATATATATATATATATATATATATATATATATATATATATATATATATATATATATATATATATATATATATATATATATATATATATATATATATATATATATATATATATATATATATATATATATATATATATATATATATATATATATATATATATATATATATATATAAATATATATATATACTTATATATATATATATTTTTTTTTTCAAATTGAAATTATGTTTATTACTAAATAAATGAAATGATAAAATAATGAAAGGGCACTTATCTGGTCTGTGGTGACCAGGAGTGACTCCACGCTTTATTCTTCTCTTCCTTCAGCGCTTGCTAGGTGTTTCCTGTTGTGGTATTGGAACCTGATCAAAATGGTAGCGGCAACACAACAATGCGAGACGAGAATGAATGCTGGAAAATAATAGGCGATTAGTGTTTCTTAAATATTAATGATTGTTATAAAATGTATATCAATATTTCGGCTCAGCCGTCGTCAAGATATGTGACATTTCTGAAATCGAACAATTCGTTGAAAATTTAAATTCAAGGAATCGAATAAAAAGAAATGGATTAATAATATTTTACACGATTTAGTTAAGGTACCATAACCAACCGTGCAAAACGTTATTTTAAATGAATGATTATAAATTAAAATAAAAAGCATTTGATGATTATGATAATATGATAAACCTTATTAATTTTGCCTATTGAGACCGGAACCTTTGCAAGCGCCTAAAATATAAATATAAGCTAATTCCCAAGATTTGACGTCCCTTTCTTTTGCATTATCACCCAGGCATTTTATTATTTTAACTTTAAAACATTGATCAAAAGATAAATTATGAGCCCTGGCATGTAAAGATATTGGGAGTTGGCTTTCATTTCCTACACTAGCCCTATGATTATTTAGTCTAATATTAAGTGGTGTTGTTGTTTCACCGATATAAAAGGCATCACAAGTCCTGCACAGAAGTTGATATACTATATTTTTTGAAATACAACTGCAATGAAAGGGAACCCTGTAACTATTAGTAGTATTTGGACTGGTAAAAAAAGGACTTAGATCTAACAGAGGACAAGTTTTACAACGTGGACGACCGCAAGGTTGAAGGCCAAAAGTATTATTACCAATAGAGAAATTTTGATTATTTTTTGTTTTGTTTAATATTGATCTAATATTAGGTGGTCTGCGAAAAGATAAAATTGGCGGTGAATCTAAGAGATCCTTAGTGGATGCATCATTAGAAATGATGGGGAATAAATCAGATAATATATCTCGCAGTTTCTCAGCACCAGGAAAATAAGTGGTGCTAAGGAAGATTTTATTATTATTATTATTATTTTTATTTGAAGTAATTTTAGGTTTTGGTATATATTTTACTTCAGAGTTTAGAATATGTTTATCCAATAGAGGAGCAGGGTATTTTCTTTCAAGAAGAGATTGCTTTAGATTATTGAGATATTTATCTAAATTTTCTTTGTTGTTAACTAAACGGTGTCCGCGAATGGACATTGAATAGGGAATGGATCTCTTGGTGTGAAATGGATGACAGCTATCAAAGTGTAAATACTGTTCTTTATTTGTAGGTTTTATATGAATCGCGGTTTTAATTTTACCTTCGGAAATTGTTAAATCAACATCTAAGAAAGTAATTTGTGATTTAGAAATGGTATGAGTGAAATTCAAAGGGCCAAAATTATTTAGGTCGTCAAGAAAGGTTGTTAGAGTAGTTTGTCCGTGTGGCCAAATCATTACTATGTCGTCAATAAATCTATACCATAATATGGGTTTTAAATTTTGCGTTTGAAGAAAATTTTGCTCGAATAATCCCATGAAAAGGTTGGCATACGAAGGTGCCATTCGAGTTCCCATAGCAGTCCCTTTAATTTGAAGATAAAATTCATCTTCAAAGGAAAAAGCATTACACGTTAAGACAAACTCGGCTAATTTGCAAAGAAAATCTGTAGAAGGTATTTGAGGATGAGGTCTCTCATCAAGAAAATAAGAAATGGCTTCCAATCCTAAATTATGAGGAATATTGGTATACAGGGATATGGCGTCAATAGTAACAAATAATAGGTCGTCTGACTTTGGAATTACAGTATTATTTAAAATATCAATAAAATGATAGCTGTCTTTGATATGAGAATTTAGATTTTTCACAAAAGGTTGTAAAAAATAATCTACAAAAGCCGAAATTCTTTCTGTCGGAGAGTTAAAGCTTGCGACTATCGGTCGTCCAGGATTATTAGGCTTGTGAATTTTAGGTAATAGGTAAAAATTTGGAGTTCGGATAGGATCAGGAATTAAAGTTTTAACATCTACGTCTGATAATTTTTCATTTGATTTATTTTGTTCAATATATTTTTTTATTTTCACTGCAAAATTTTTGTTTGGATCTCTGGATAGTTTTTTATAGAAAGTTTCATCTCTAAGTTGTCTCAAGCCTTCAGTAACATAGTCAGTTTTGTTAAGTATGACAGTAGTGGAACCTTTATCAGCCGGCAAAATGACGATGCTGGTATCCTTGCTAAGACTCTCAAGAGCTGCACGTTCATCTACTGACAAGTTTGATGTTGGCTTGAGGCTATTTAGAAAAGATGGCTGTGTTACTTTGTTTAATAAAATAGTAATAAAATTTTCTACCGGATGATTTTTTGGTAATGGAGGGGGTTCTTTATTAGAGTGTGGACAAAATTGAGATAGTGCATTGTGTAATTTAATATTATTATTGTTATTCTTTTGATTTGAATGCCAAAATTCGCGCCATCTTAAATTACGACAAAATTTAACAACATCATTACCAAAACTAAAATGGTTCACATTTTGAGTCGGTGTGAAATTTAGACCTTTAGCTAATACTAAATATTCATTGTGGTTAATTACTTTGGATGACAAGTTTTTAACAGCATTTTTTTCTCTAGGAGATGGACCTTGTATATTATTAGAATATGATACTGATGGTGTTATACTGTTATTAATTTGGTTTACTAATGTGGCACGTATTGGTACGGAATCTGATACTAATGGAAATATATTGTTAGTAATTTGGTTTACTGATAGGGTGTGCATCGGAGAGGAAAGAGTACCTTGGTGAACTGCTGGGATAACATTTCGAAGTGAATTTGAATTCCTTGTTTTGTTAACATTGGAATGACTGTAATTTGAAATGGAAACTGGATTCAAAATGTTTCGTGTATTGTTACTTGGGATAATGCAAATTTTCTGAAAGTTCTTTAGTAAATTAAGGAACTTTTTATCGTGTTTTAATCTAATATTTCGTAAATCTGTTACAGAATTGTTAACTATTTTATGAGCTTCTTGAAATAAGAAAGGAGAATGTGTTGTTATCATGTTAACATAAAAACACAGTGAGTTTAAATGTTTATCAACTAAAATTTGATATTCATTTCGCAAAACAGACGTAATTTCCATTGAATACCTTAAACGGATTGCGGTGAAATCATATTGAATTTCTGTACTAATTGCTGCGGAAGGAAATTTTGGTAATAACCCTTTAGGGCAAATGTTGTTTTCTAAACATTTAGAAAGAAATTCAACATGTCCCGTGAATTTAGCTGTCTTAAGTGAATGGTAATTTATTTGGTTTAACCACTGAGTGTACATAATGGATGTGATTGCAATATCCAGAGATCCAAACAAAAATTTTGCAGTGAAAATAAAAAAATATATTGAACAAAATAAATCAAATGAAAAATTATCAGACGAAGATGTTAAAACTTTAATTCCTGATCCTATCCGAACTCCAAATTTTTACCTATTACCTAAAATTCACAAGCCTAATAATCCTGGACGACCGATAGTCGCAAGCTTTAACTCTCCGACAGAAAGAATTTCGGCTTTTGTAGATTATTTTTTACAACCTTTTGTGAAAAATCTAAATTCTCATATCAAAGACAGCTATCATTTTATTGATATTTTAAATAATACTGTAATTCCAAAGTCAGACGACCTATTATTTGTTACTATTGACGCCATATCCCTGTATACCAATATTCCTCATAATTTAGGATTGGAAGCCATTTCTTATTTTCTTGATGAGAGACCTCATCCTCAAATACCTTCTACAGATTTTCTTTGCAAATTAGCCGAGTTTGTCTTAACGTGTAATGCTTTTTCCTTTGAAGATGAATTTTATCTTCAAATTAAAGGGACTGCTATGGGAACTCGAATGGCACCTTCGTATGCCAACCTTTTCATGGGATTATTCGAGCAAAATTTTCTTCAAACGCAAAATTTAAAACCCATATTATGGTATAGATTTATTGACGACATAGTAATGATTTGGCCACACGGACAAACTACTCTAACAACCTTTCTTGACGACCTAAATAATTTTGGCCCTTTGAATTTCACTCAGTACCATTTCTAAATCACAAATTACTTTCTTAGATGTTGATTTAACAATTTCCGAAGGTAAAATTAAAACCGCGATTCATATAAAACCTACAAATAAAGAACAGTATTTACACTTTGATAGCTGTCATCCATTTCACACCAAGAGATCATTCCCTATTCAATGTCCATTCGCGGACACCGTTTAGTTAACAACAAAGAAAATTTAGATAAATATCTCAATAATCTAAAGCAATCTCTTCTTGAAAGAAAATACCCTGCTCCTCTATTGGATAAACATATACCAAAACCTAAAATCACTTCAAATAAAAATAATAATAATAATAATAAAATCTTCCTTAGCACCACTTTTTTTCCTGGTGCTGAGAAACTGCGAGATATATTATCTGATTTATTCCCCATCATTTCTAATGATGCATCCACTAAGGATCTCTTAGATTCACCGCCAATTTTATCTTTTCGCAGACCACCTAATATTAGATCAATATTAAACAAAACAAAAAATAATCAAAATTTCTCTATTGGTAATAATACTTTTGGCCTTCAACCTTGCGGTCGTCCACGTTGTAAAACTTGTCCTCTGTTAGATCTAAGTCCTTTTTTTACCAGTCCAAATACTACTAATAGTTACAGGGTTCCCTTTCATTGCAGTTGTATTTCAAAAAATATAGTATATCAACTTCTGTGCAGGACTTGTGATGCCTTTTATATCGGTGAAACAACAACACCACTTAATATTAGACTAAATAATCATAGGGCTAGTGTAGGAAATGAAAGCCAACTCCCAATATCTTTACATGCCAGGGCTCATAATTTATCTTTTGATCAATGTTTTAAAGTTAAAATAATAAAATGCCTGGGTGATAATGCAAAAGAAAGGGACGTCAAATCTTGGGAATTAGCTTATATTTATATTTTAGGCGCTTGCAAAGGTTCCGGTCTCAATAGGCAAAATTAATAAGGTTTATCATATTATCATAATCATCAAATGCTTTTTATTTTAATTTATAATCATTCATTTAAAATAACGTTTTGCACGGTTGGTTATGGTACCTTAACTAAATCGTGTAAAATATTATTAATCCATTTCTTTTTATTCGATTCCTTGAATTTAAATTTTCAACGAATTGTTCGATTTCAGAAATGTCACATATCTTGACGACGGCTGAGCCGAAATATTGATATACATTTTATAACAATCATTAATATTTAAGAAACACTAATCGCCTATTATTTTCCAGCATTCATTCTCGTCTCGCATTGTTGTGTTGCCGCTACCATTTTGATCAGGTTCCACTACCACAACAGGAAACACCTAGCAAGCGCTGAAGGAAGAGAAGAATAAAGCGTGGAGTCACTCCTGGTCACCACAGACCAGATAAGTGCCCTTTCATTATTTTATCATTTCATTTATTTAGTAATAAACATAATTTCAATTTGAAAAAATATATATATATATATATATATATATATATATATATATATATATAAGTATATATATATATTTATATATATATATATATATATATATATATATATATATATATATATATATATATATATATATATATATATATATATATATATATATATATATATATATATATATATATATATATATATATATATATATATATATATATATATATATATATATATATATATATATATATATATATATATATATATATATATATATATATATATATATATATATATATATATATATATATATATATATATATATATATATATATATATATATATAATAAAATTAGTAAAAGCTACTTAAAAAGTAGCGAAGGAACTCCCAGTTTGTATTGGGAAATGCTTATGTTTGAATGAGATATACTTACCGGATGTGCACGACTTTTTAGATATACTTACCGGATGAGACGAATTAAGCGAAAAAACAAAATTAAAACACATTTATCACTTCGGTAAAGGCCGTTTCAAAAATGGAGGATGACGTAAGGAAATAATTAAAATTTTCGAATGCATCCAACATTTAAAATATGATATTATTAGGCTGCGTTCGTTATAAACGAGCCATTAAATCGATATAAAAATAAAAAACCTCCATATGCTCAATGAAATGAAACAAGAAACTTCAATCTTGATTTCTGGCATGGAAGTTTGTACTAAAAATAGTATAATATTATTACAATTTTAGAATTTTATAGTATAATATATTACAATTTTACCCTAATTTAAACAGTTAAAAATAGAGACAAAAACAAATTGAAAGAATTAATGATCTAAATCGCCCTATAATTGTACTACATTGATAAGTTCCCCCTTTATTTCGGTCTAATGTTGATATATTGATTTAATTTTTGGTATATTTTAATGTTCATATGTATATATTTATATTAAGCATTAATTTAGTGAATATTAGATGTATGTACTGTACTATTTTCAGTGTTTTGAAGTATTTATATTAACACGAAACATATAATCGCGTTTTTGAAATACCTAGCTTTTGAATTTTCAAATAAAGGAGGTAAGTCAAGTACTTAAAAATTATAGATACTAATTTATGAGTTTATTACTTATGATTTGGCATACCTTTCATTCTAGTACATGGTCATTGTAGTCAGGTACGAGCATATTTCGTTTTTAGCCTATCCTCTTTGCTAAAACGATAATCTGGTACAGTTTTGCTATTATTATACCAGCTACTGGAAGAAATAAATCTATGATATGGAAGATTAGATTAGATGTTAGAAGAGTTTAGGGAACAAAGCGAAACGCCGTCAACTCGAATAAAAATTATTTTACCAATTCATAGTTCGTTAACCCTTCGGCTACCTAACGATTAAATTTGGTTGCACATCAGAACACCGTTGACTACGTAACTACCAATATTGGCGGCTTGCTCCCGGAGCACACCGTAATATTATTTTCTAATTCGAACGCATCCTAAAATCCATACCAATGCCAATATCTCATTATTACCATAGATGCATAGACGGCCGCTAGAATAATTTCGTGCGTCATTTCGCGGATATTTATGGTAAAATTCCATTGACAAACATCATCATTTTTTTTTTTCGAGAAATCATCAAAATTTTTATTGGGGTTTAGCATATCTAAATATTTTTCTATGTAAATAAGCAAAACGAAATATTACCTTTGATAGATAATCTAATAAAGATAACGATTGTATTTAAAATTTCTAAATAGAGTTCCGTATTTTTCCGTAAGACAAGTACAAGTTAGATATGCCTAGTTGTTTTAAATTTTTCGACTTTCTCATATTTATTGATAATTATCTAATTGTTTAACAAAATAAAATTTCAATATTCTATATACGAAATTTCAATGCAATTATTGCGCATGATTTCTATAGTACAGGGTGGGCCAGAAAGGCGTGCGATTTTAAAAACACTAGCGTTTGGACCTTATGAGAGGGGCCTGCGCGGGTGGTGGGGTTGAGAAGCTCGGTTCTCGGAAATTTAGTCGCGATGGATCTCTTCACCGGAGCGCAACGTGCATTCTACGTTAAACATTATTATGTAAATGGCGATTCGTGCGCTATTGTTCGGCGATTATTTCGGCGTGAGTTTGAATTACATGACCTAAATCAATGTCCGAAGGAAAATGTGATTCGTTCGTGGGTCAGAAAGTTCGAAGCTACTGGTTCGACTCTCAAACAGAAGCCTGCGGGACGCCCAAGGTCAACAAGAATGAAAGACACAATTGAACAAGTTAGAGCTTCAGTTCAACGTAATCCTGGTCTATCGACTCGCAAGCGATCAGCCGAACTTGTGGTATCCAGAACATCTTTGCGTCGCATTTTGTTGAAAGATCTGAAATTGCACCCGTATAAAATTCAACTTGTGCAGGAATTAATGCCTCTTTGGCGGTTGTAAACGAGATGTTTGCTGGAAAACTGATATCGCGCCGAGGTGACATTGCATGGCCGCCTAGAAGTCCGGATCTAACGCCACCGGACTTTTTTATGTGGGGATACCTGAAAAGTAGAGTCTACTCCAATAACCCAGCCACGATTAACCAGTTGAAGACCAATATCCGAGAAGAAATTGCAGCTATTCCCCGCGCAATGTGCCAGCGAGTTTTTACTAATTTGAGGTTCAGATTCGAGGAATGTTCGCAGCGCGATGGTGCACACCTGGATGATGTTATTTTTAAGAAATGAATTTCCCAGATGTCTATTTTAATACAAATAAAAAATTGTATGTGAATTGTATTTAGTTTTTTTATTATAATTTTTTCAAATTCGCAAATCTTTCTGGCCCACCCTGTAGTTCATAGTTATAGTACTTTTTGTCGAGCGCGGCGATAATGCAAGAAATTCCAATAAATTGCCGCGGTCTGCCATGAAATTATACCGCTACTCGAAGGGTTAATACGCAAGTGTGTAATCAATAGGAGAATAATGATTACAGCACAGTTCAATAGTCAGCATCCCCTTTTCTCGCTCCATTGTCCATTTGATCGCTTAAGTTAAATGTAAATTACGAATCCTCTAACTTCTCCATTATTTAGTCTATAGGCGGCCGGTGTATCGGCCTTCAACCTATTCAAATGTGACATCTGACTCGTACAATAGATAGGTTAGGTAAACAAAAGCGATTTTGGGAAGGGTTCACCGCTCCGGGCTTCGGCTTGCCCTAAGAATAGTCCTGGTTAACTAAGTATATAATCAGTGCGACTCAATCTCCTCTCGAAACGACCGTTGGGCAGGCGTATTGAATTCTTAATCTGGGGCGTTTACGTGTAAGCGCTTTACTTAACAGGCTTAATTGAGAGGACTACGGAAGCCTCATCTTATGACTTTGAAACTTCCACACAGCAAATTGTATGCCTGACTGCCGCGCTTTATGTTTTAACCCTAAATTGAGATAATTAGTTGCCAAAAACCTCAGAACCAAATCTTTTATTTCTTTCAAATACGGCTCTGGTTTCTAGGCCATTAGGATTTTTAATGTTGATTTCATGCAATCATCCTTAGCGCTACACATCGAGTCTTGACTTCGTAAAAGAAACTTCGTCCATTCCACGCTATCCTGCGATTTGGTTTCCAAGTTGCTCACTCCATGGGCATCTAGCTTTCTAACATTACAATATAATTTAATTTAATTTAGTAAATTGCTTGTTTTCAGCTGGCAGTACAGAAATATACAAAAAATACAAATTTATAAATTAAAACTGTATATGAAATAAAATTATAAACTCTGCAAATCTTCGGAAGATATGTTAATCTAATTTTACAGATAAATATATTATTTATACAACTATATAATGAAATTTAAATAAAATAATCAAAATCAAATAAATCAAAATATTCAAAACCATAATAATTAACAAATTAACTAGTAATCATCCTAAAAAATCTAAAAATCTTTGTCTTCTAATTTTTTTCTTTTAATAACATGTTCTTGAAGTGGTCCTTGAATATTTCAATCGATATCGATTTAATGCCACTCCCAACCGATTCAATACACCGTAAAATAACAAGTGAAACAACACTGGAAATTTGTAATTTTGTGTTTCGAAACTATTGCAAATTGTTCACACGCTCGCGTTGAATGATCTTGACGTTTATGGGACCAGGCCATAAGTGAGTATTGTGTATAGATAAGCGCTACTGCTTATTGCATACTACCTTAGGTACATACGTTTACTAATATCACTTGGGTACATACGTTTACTAATACTTAAGATCAAATCCTTGGCAATAAATCGTGACACATGATGACGTAGATAAATCCTAAAGCAAAATCTTGCGCATGCATTTTGAATTCTCTGACGTCTCCGCTCAGTCTTCCTTTACAGTGGAGTGGTGTCAACTACAACGCGCTAACAGGTCTACCAACTTTGGAGATGTTGACTACAACGGGCGAACCCGTCACCGCAGGAAATTTTAACGCTAATGATCATTCTGTCTCCCGTGAGGTGAGCGTCGAAGACTTTGGGACGATACAAACCTACCGTCCAGCAAAGCTACGAAACTGCCAGAGGCCTTATGGCGAGGCACTAGAAATGTAAGCCAGCGGGCCACATAGCCCCTGACTACCACTTTTGGTAGCCAGATGGCGATATCTCAATCTGCAATTAACCTTCAGGATACCTCCGTCCTCCCGACTGGCTACGGGACCGAAGTTGCTTACACGGCCTCTACCTGTTGTATTACGGCGGTAATTCAATATGAATTTATCGCGGACCTGGGTGTTCTTTGCCCGTCATACTACTCGCGATCGGGTGACCGATAGGTCGTTTCAGGGGTTCCAGGATAGCAGGTCAAGTTCCAACCTCGCTGCTCAGGAGAAAGTATATTTCCATAGCCTCCACATTCCTTGAATAATTAGTCACGGCTCGCAACCAATTGACTGACGCCGAATGATGCGAAAACCGCCCAGTAGCGCCGTAGGGCTCTCCCACAGAGGAAAACGATCCACTAGTTGTGAGGCCTGGGATGCGTGAGTCCTTCCCGGGTAGTCCCCTCACTCGAGAAGGCTACTGAATAGGAGCTGAAACGTGAGTTTAGCCGACCCGAAAACACAGTGGAGCAAGCTGCACGAAACCATTCGCTACCAGTCTTCCTTTACAGCTAAGGTTGTCTTCTACAACGGGCGAACCCGACACCTCAGGAACTTTCAACGATAGTGTTGATGATGATGACTTAGAGACAATACAAATCTACAGTGTAGCTAAGCCAATGTGTCCGACAGAGGCCAAGGTGTAAAGGAAGAGTTGGTAGCTAATGGCTACTGTGCAGTTGAACCATTAAGTTCTTGGGGTCCGATCAATACCCGGTTCAGCTCCTATTCAGTGGCCTCCTCCTCCTCGCATAGGGTCGAATATGAAGCTGCTAAAAATCCCCTAGAGATATATAAGAATAAAACTCTCTAATAACACGACTCTCTTCAGGTCCAAACACAATTTTGGGCTAGCTCTAAAACTGCCCTCTCTGTTCTACGCCAACTCCAGAATAACCAAAAATTCGATTCTAAGCAATTCTAAGGATCCGGCAATATCGAAGCACGTAATAAGTGGCCGTAGTGAGTCAAATGATCTACAAGCCCGCGTAGACTTCCATAAAAAGTTCCTTACTGGAATCAGCCAGAATGGCACTGGTCTGGGGTATGGTAGTACAACCATGAGCGATGTTGACTTGAAGAAGTCTCTTTTGCGGGGAGATTACGACAGCAATAGTATGGCTCACGCTATAGGCCTTCAATGCCAGAATGATTGGGCAATAATTGGAGACTTTTGCATTCCTCCTCCAATGCACTGGATAGTAATGTTGTATAACTGGACGCCAGAGATGCTGAAATTTTATTTAAATGCCTTTCAGCATACACTCCCAGACCCCAGTAACCTCGCTCGTTGGAGCTATACTGAGGATAGTTCATGTCCCCTTTGTAGCAACACCCCTTGCACAGCTAGACATATTCTAGCTGGCTGCAAGGTGGCCCTGGATCAAGGACGGTACACTTACCGCCACGACAAAGTCCTTGCTGTTATTCGCGAGGTACTTACCCTCTCAGTGGCTCGTGCCAACAAGGGTTCCACAGTATCCTCCAAACCCCCAATACAGTTTGTGCGGGTTGGCTCTAAAGGAAAAAAACATCTCACTGCAAAACCTTTCTCAATAATCGAGAAAGCTTCAGATTGGATTATGGAGGTCGATTCGGTCTCTAAGCAGTATAAATTCCCTGAAAGTCTCGGATGCACAGCCCTGCGTCCAGATATAACTCTTTACTCTCTATCTCGGAAGATGGTCCTTATCGTAGAATTAACTGTTCCATGGGAATCAAATATCCCAAAAGACCACGAGTACAAATTAAATAAATACCATGGTCTCGCAAATGCCGTCACCCGGAACGGCTTCACTGTTCACCTTCACGCGGTGGAAGTAGGCGCTCGTGGCCTGCCAGCTAAATCTTTGTTTCACCTTTTTAAAGATCTTGGTCTCTCCAGGAAAATAATCAACTCCTTTCTAGAAAAAAATACCTAAAACCGCGATTTCTGCATCTCAAGTTCTATGGCTTCGAAGGGGGAGTGAATGGGTGGTAAGTTGAACGCTCACATAGACAGCTGTCCTAAATCACAGCCGATCGTTAGTCCGGAATCCACCGTTCACCTCCCAGAAGTGTATTAATTATATATGATGGGCCCGATTTTCGGTCGGTGAATTCCATGGCAGGTCCGTTTGTATTTTATTTATTGCAATTTAATAGGTCTACGTATAAGTTAATATTGCTAAAATATATTTTGTGTGACAACTCTTTTTATATTATGTATACAATTTATAATTTAGTCAATGAAGAAGAAGCGGTTGAATATCACGTGAAATTCTTCCACTTCCTCAATCCGCCCGACATGCCTATTTTTCTTTCATTAAAATTGAAGGTTTAATTTATTAAATTGATAATATTGCAGTTAAAATTGATTTTACCAAAGCTGTGCTATGGTGCACGTTTCAGATCGATTGATTACAAAAAATCTTATTGGATGTGACTATTTTGATGGGTTGCTGCACTGGATGAAAGGTTCAAATTCCAAGGCTACCTTTCCATATCATCCAAGTTTCCTTTCCATTTTAAACGGCTACAGTTTCTTTTTAAGATTTGCCTTGCATTGACAGTGAACAAAGCCCAAGGATCAAGCCTGAAGTTAGCAGGCGTTGATGGCCGTCCGCCGAGTTTTATTTTACTCTGCCAGCTGTATGTAGCATGCTCGCATGACAGTTCCACCAGAACTTCTTCCAAAGAAGCTATTCTATAAGCAGTCGCAATCTCTCATTCGCAAGTCAAGCAATCTCTTCGATATATACCTACCTATACGAGAACCAGCGCAGTAGTAATTTTCTATACCTTCTTAAATAAATGTATCTTCTTAGATACGCCTATCCTGACCACTGCTGCTCTATATTATCATTACCACTACTCTTTATTATGAAACGTCACAATGGACAAGTTTATAATCATACGACAATCTCTTACAACCAACCCATGTGTGTAAGTGTATGTCTTGTTATTAGATCCAATCGACTGAATTCAAATGCAAATCCGTTATTTTAATCCCAATGGAAAATGATAACCCAGCTGGGAATCGAATCCGAAACTTTAAAATTTAAGATTAAGCGTCATAATCACTATGCCATCGGATCAACCTTCTTCTATGCTGTCTTCAGAAAACTCTATTCGTGCTCAGAAGATTTTGTGCCGCTTATTCTTATGACACTTAAGGCAATGTACATACACTTTAGGCAGTGCATGTAAATATATAGGTATATCCTCTGATTGACCTAGTATTTTCTTCGTGCAAAGTACTAACATCAGCAGAAAAGATAATAAACACAAGAAAATTTCAATAATACAGGGATATTGCAGCGGCGGAAGAGCGGTTACTGCTTGTAGTTTTATACTACATAAAATTAAATGAGTTAAAGTAGCTTATTGCAGCTTTGCAAGTAATAAAGTAATATGGATACGGCTGAAGTGGGAGCTTCCATCGTAACGTGTTTAATTGCATTTAACCCTGCAGCAGCCACGTCCGTGTGTTTCATAAAAGTGCTCGAGTAAGAAATATTAGATTCAGCAGTAATTCAGCGACACAGTAGGCCCTTCATTAAGTTGATGGACTGGAATATATTATTATTTAGAAATACATCCGCCATTGTGCCTTGTTTTTATTGTGCAATAAAGATATTTTTCATTTTATTTTAATTTCATTAAGTTTAAATTGCCGATTTTCACACTGCACAATTTAAATGCCCAATTTGGCGAGCTATTGTGCCCTGTTTGAGTTGGCCAAGAAGACCCATTTGTTCAGGGTCAGTCACACTCATGGGTCAACACCCATCCGGTGGCCTCTACGTATGAAGTGCGAGCCTGGGTAGGACTCTGGCCTTAGGGTTAGTTTCCCCTAGGAATCAACCTTCTGGCGCTCTAAGTCCGGTCCAGTCTGAAAACTACTGTTTCCTACAGAGCGGGGGTGGTTGTTGACCTTACGGCGACTGCTCTTGAAACGACCATCGACTACCCGATTCCGGGTAAAGGATGCCGTGGTCCGCGATAGATTCGTTTGACACCGTTTCACCGCTACGTAAGGGAGAGGACCGCGCAAGCGACCTCGAACTCGTAACCAGACGGGAGACCGGAGTAATCTGGTCGCAACTGGAAGTGTCGGCCTGCTGGTTAACATAACATACCTGGCTATCTCGCGCATAAGGCGTTGGCCTCTTACGGGCATATGGCGGAGCTTCACGGTGGACTGTCTTGTCCTAAGTCTTCTGCGCTCACCTCACGGAAGGCATAACTATCAAATTTCGTTAAAACTTCCTGAGGTGAGGGGTTCGCCCTTTGTAGTTGACAGCACTAATTGCCCAATTTAAAATTAGATATTTTCGGTTTGAGTTGAAATTGAAAATTGAAATCACTTGTTGTTTAAGGAAATGTGAATTCTTTTTTAAAATAAGTTGGAAATTTTCTTTTTGTTTTTTTTATTGCTTCGATAGTTTTGTGTGTGTAATCATGGAAAAGGTGTAAATTATCATTTATTTTCGTATATGACTTTCGTAGTAGTTTCGACGCAGTAGAGATAAAACACAATCGCAATAAACTTTATGAATCACACAAACAAACAAATCAGGTGATATTGGTTTGATCCCTTTCGTTTTTATTATTTCGACTTCAAAAACGATATGCGGCTGAATTCTCGGAAAAAATAAAAAAGGCTTAAGTTTGGTTAGGTGATTATATATTCGAGATTGTTATTCTACAATATAAATATTATTAAATAACCAAAAGTGAGGTTACTGAAAAGCGAGTAGTGAATAATATAATGTACGTTCATTGCAGCCCCTCCCCGACCCGCCAAAACAGACTTGCAATCTAAGCAGTACCTAATACTACTACAGTCATAAAGGCAATCCCAGCTTTTTTCGTTTCCCTCTTAAATATCAAACCCCATTAATTCGAAAGCGGTACGTCTGGAATACTTCGAATGAGCCAAAATACAACAAAATAACGCCACTCTATGTATAGCCGAAATTCAATAGTTTGCGAGAATTTTAAATTTTAAAGTATTTTGGTCAGCAATCCAGAATTTGGCATTTAAAAAAAAAAATATTATATAAAGAAACTCTTTATTGAATGGGTTTCACTTTACTTTTATTCGTAACTGACACTTTGACTAAGCTTACCATACCATTTCTTTTTTGTTTTTTAATTTACATGTTATGTTTTTAAAAAATACCTTTAGGACAATACATTTTTGGACCACCAGGACACTTTGTTACTAATCGGATTTATAAAATAATCTCTATATTTACTCTTTTTCATCTCTAAAATTTCTCTCTAGATATTAAAATATTTTTTTTTCTTTATTTCAGTTCTAAAGCCTTCCATATTATCGATAACATTAATAATCAAAACCTAAAGTAAATTTCTGAAAATATACCTAAATATTGAACATTTTCGTAAGCTTTTGTTGATATCTACGTATATTCTCACAGCATGAACTCGACGAGAACTTTAAGAAGTTCACAATCATTAGTATTAAGTTACAAGAAGTCCACAATCATTAGTACTAAGTTTAGTATTAAGTTACAACATGTAACCTCAAAATAATTAAACGATATCAGTATCACTTCAACACAGGTTTATACCTAGTGAGGTGGTAAACCATATGTCAAAGAGATGAATTTCAAGAGTAAATGATTTTGGGCTAAGACAAGATTTTTTTTGTAACTTGAAATTTGAATTATGAAAATAAATAAATGAAAAAAAAAATAATGTAAAATTGCAGGCTCTCAGCAGACGCGCGATCATTGGATGGTTAAAAGGTGAAAGGTGCTTTAATGCAGGTGAAACCTTTTTTGGGAGCCTCGGCCGACCTAACTAATAATACAGGGTAGTAATTTAGTGCGAAGCGAGGTGTTCGTTCCCCTAATGAACACGATAGCCTATGCAACACTCAAAGTCCATAATAAACCTCTATATTAGTGTGTTGTTCATTTTTTCTTACACTTACATAATATATGGGCGATATTGAGGGTGATATTGAAAACTCTACCATGATTGATGTAAAATTATAAATTGTAATGATTTTGAAATATTATTACGTTTTTTGAATAAAACCACACTTGAATTTTCATTGTGCTATTATTATTATTATTTATATTATTATTATTATTGTCGTGCACATCCGTAAGTATATCTCATTCAAACAAGCGTTTCCCAATCCAAGCTGGGATTTCCTTCCCTGCTATTGAAGTAGCTTTTACTAATTTTATTTTACACCAAAGCATCATCCTCTGAACGGATTCCTTACAAATCTTATCATATATAAATCTTGTCGGATTCCTTACAAATCTTATCATATATAAATCCTATCATATACATAAATCTTAGGTTGAGTATGACTGCTAAAGAATAATAATATCCCGCAAAACCTCGCCTAAATTCTTATCAGAGGAAACTCTTTTAAACTGAGGTAATAAAAAAGTAAGTATTATTCTCTTTAGTGTTTCCGCACCGGTTGTCTCTTTCAGCCAAAGATTCCGAAGCGAAAGACTTGACTTATTGTAATATTCACCAGAATATTAAAAGTAATGCATCTGCAGTTCGCAGCAGCTGTGTCTTACTTCGGACGATAAATTCACACCGCTGACATCCTCCCGGTTTAAAGCTTCTGAGCTTTCATGCGAGTTTTTAAAAAGACCACAGACTGCAGCATTTCTTTATTAGGTGCAGTTAAAAACATGATAGAGATAAATCATTATTTTATAAATATCTACACTCTTGCTGTCTTTATAGAAAGAGAGAAGAATGGGCACAAGCGAGTTTAACATAACCCACCCCACCCACTTGCGCAGGGATTCAGTATTGTTTATGTGAGTATTGACCGTTTTTAAAAAGCTATTGATAGAATATTAAAAAAAAAATGTGCATATTTTTTTGTTATTTTTAAGATTATGATTTTTATAATAGATTCGAAGGTGCATGCCTTTACATATAAAAAAATATGTAAACGTAATGAAGTTGTGAATAACTTTTAGCAAATGTGATATGAAGTTTTCCACAGTATGTAATTTTTGGAATTAATAAAATATGACTATGACTATGACTATGTATATCTAGGAGTTACCCAGCAATCAACTAGCTTGCTTGATTTTGATACCCATTGAATTAAATAAAACAAAATGTAATAATCTGCATATAGGTATATAATGGGCTCGATTGCGTTTCTTCGTGAACTGAAATCGAAAATTAGTGCGTGTGAACGAGACAGGGCAATACGCTAGAGCGGAGTGTGAGATGACCGGTTGTCACTTTTTCGCATTAAAACTGCCCGCCAAGGTCAAATCTTACACCGCACGAAATATGCTCGAATTTATTCGGACGAGTATAAGTTCGGCAGGCAGTATTTATCGACGATCTTTCGTTTCATATTCCGCTCTAACGTATTGCTCTGTCTCGTTCACTTGGACTAATTTTAGTTTTAGTTCACAAAGAAACAAAATCGGGCCCAGTGACTGTATAATATTTTTATCTTTATTTTCTTTGGGAATAATAATTATCTAATGAGAGTAATAAAAGCGTGGCTTCCAGATCGCTAAAGGAACATAACGTTCTTTAGGCAGCATAGGATATTATGCACACATTATAATCGAACTATTTAAGGATCGAATCAGATAAAATCTATGGAAATTAATTTACCTTTACTTTTAATTCTTATTAATCGAAACACCACGATGCATTTATTCCAAGCTCTTCGACTTTCAAAGTTCTATGCAAGCTTTCTGAATTTAAGGCGCCGCCGATTCGTATTTTGCTACTCTGGGCAGTTTCTTAAAAGTTTCACGGAATCGAAGGACTTGGAAACTTGGCTTAGCCGCGACCGCGGCAGGCTTATTAAAACTTTGACCTAAAATACCGCCAAATCTCATTTTGACCAGGTTTGAAGAGCTCCTTCGTGTTCTTATTTATAAATACCTATATTTTATGCTTTCTCTTATTTTATCTCAAAATTAATTGGTTTTTATCCAATTGCAATGTAAAGGTGTAAATAAAATTTCCTTGATATTTGGTTACAACTATCGAATAGATATTTAGCACAATTAAACCATCACTTTTACACGACACTTATATAACATTATATAAAATATTTATTATGTTTATTAAACAAGTATATAAAAGGCAAATAGTGGATTGCTGTATACAAAAAAAAAGAGATCCGAGAAGGACAAAAATATTTTTTGGCCGTAGATTGTTTTTAGAATATTTTTATAAATATTTGGTTACAACTATCGAATAGATATTTAGCACAATTAAACCATTACTTTTACACGACACTTATATAACATTATATAAAATATTTATTATGTTTATTAAACAAGTATATACAAGGCAAATAGTGGATTGCTGTATACAAAAAAAAACAGATCCGAGAAGGACAAAAATATTTTTTGGCCGTAGATTGTTTTTAGAATATTTTTATAAATATTTGGTTACAACTATCGAATAGATATTTAGCACAATTAAACCATCACTTTTACACGACACTTATATAACATTATATAAAATATTTATTATGTTTATTAAACAAGAATATACAAGGCAAATAGTGGATTGCTGTATACAAAAAAAAACAGATCCGAGAAGGACAAAAATATTTTTTGGCCGTAGATTGTTTTTAGAATATTTTTATAAATATTTGGTTACAACTATCGAATAGATATTTAGCACAATTAAACCATCACTTTTACACGACACTTATATAACATTATATAAAATATTTATTATGTTTATTAAACAAGTATATACAAGGCAAATAGTGGATTGCTGTATACAAAAAAAAACAGATCCGAGAAGGACAAAAATATTTTTTGGCCGTAGATTGTTTTTAGAATATTTTTATAAATATTTGGTTACAACTATCGAATAGATATTTAGCACAATTAAACCATCACTTTTACACGACACTTATATAACATTATATAAAATATTTATTATGTTTATTAAACAAGTATATACAAGGCAAATAGTGGATTGCTGTATACAAAAAAAAACAGATCCGAGAAGGACAAAAATATTTTTTGGCCGTAGATTGTTTTTAGAATATTTTTATAAATATTTGGTTACAACTATCGAATAGATATTTAGCACAATTAAACCATCACTTTTACACGACACTTATATAACATTATATAAAATATTTATTATGTTTATTAAACAAGTATATACAAGGCAAATAGTGGATTGCTGTATACAAAAAAAAAACAGATCCGAGAAGGACAAAAATATTTTTTGGCCGTAGATTGTTTTTAGAATATTTTTATAAATAATGCGCTACTCGACTATTTCGAGAATTAGCCAGGTTGCAATAGCTAACATGGCACTTCATGACATTTGTTTGTATTGTTCTCACCCTAACGGGTGTGTCCGTGCCACCGCACCAGGCTAGCTCTTTCCCCACTCCCTTCTTGCTGCTGTTTGCGAATGCTGCTTAATTTATAGCCTATGCACTACCACCTGCCAAAGATATATTAAAAAAATTATAAAACGTATTGTAACTATGTAACAAAATGTAACGTAAATAAATGTATGTGGAAGTAAATGTAGAAATGTAAAAAAGAAAAAAATGTAATTATAAAACGACCAAATAAATGATTCCTTGGGGTATAGCTCGCCTCTGATCTTTGGATATACTATTAAGCTCGGGCAGAAAAGACGACCATAGTCGTTATAACTGCCCGGGTGGTGGATGGATTGGCTTCTGTCTTCATCCACCTCGTTGGAGTAAGAAAACTAAAACTTCATAACAGAAGTGATAGGCAACGACGTATTACGACCAACTAAAAATACCAAATGTTTAGCCTTATACTAGTAAACTTGTTCGTTATAAACTTCATAGTTTTTTTTCCTTTTGATCAATACGATTTTGTATACGCTGTTACCAATACTCATAGCACGTTTGCTATTGCGAATGGCGTATTCCTAAAATATAGATTTTGAAGGCATCAGTGCCGTTTTCGGTTTCGAAAATAGCTGTTCACACAGTTTGATCTGCAAGTATGGGAACTAAAAGAAATTACTGAATAATAAATGAGAACTATCATAGAGCGGATGATCAATGAATTCGATGTAAATCTTAAAAATGACGTTTGTTTCTGCCAATGTGGATAGACTGATATTGTCATGGTAGAGAATATTCTGGCGGTCCGCTGTGTTTTTCATTTTTTATAAATCTCTCGAAAATAAATGGTCGTAGGTACATATAATCGTTGTACATTTAATTGAATTGTTCTAGGATCAAAGGTTGCGATATGTTCAGTTTTTGAAAATACAAGCGACTATTAATTTCATAATGCTCCGAGTGCGGTCGACTTTCATTGGATTTGGTATACCTTGGAAGACCCATACAGTCAACTGTGGTTTACGTACTGACTGTATGAGTCAGTATATCGCATAAATCTAAGATTCTTCACCTGGCACGACGTGGTAAATGATTTTTAAAAATCCACAATTGTATTTCTGGAACATTTCTTTAGACGAATCGATATGAGCCTACCAACGATACAGAGTAATTAAGCACCATGGATTATCAACCAGTAGATAAGAGGAGTCTACATAAAGTGCCGTCAATACAAGGCTGCCATAGCTTGGCGACAGCAACTGGCACGTTTACACCATCCTGGGGGAAGTTTTAGAAGGGAGGGGCATCTTGCGGTGTCGACTACAACGGGCGAGCCCGTCACCACAGGACGTTTTAACGATTAGTCGTTCTGTCGCCCTGCAGTGAACGTAGAAGACTTTGGACAGTACAATTCTACGTCCAGCTACGTCACAACCCGTGAGAGTCCAACGCCTTACCGCGAGTGAGCCAGGAATAAACCCGGCGGGCTCGAGATACTCGCGCCCTCACTTCCAATTGTGACCAGATTTCTCCGGTCTCTCGATTGGTTCCGAGTTCGAGGTCGCTTGCGCGGTCCTCTCCCTTACGAAGCGGTGAAACGGAGTGCACCGAATCTTTCGCGGACCAAGGCGTCCTTTGCCCGACTCTGAACCGGGATCGGATGGCCAATGGTCATTTCAAGAGCAGTCGCCGTAAGGTAGACAACTACCCCCGCTCTATAGGAAACAATACAGTTCCCAGACTCCCCCGATTGTTAGTCGGAGAGCACAATCGATTGGCTTGCGCCGCTCGGTGCGCAGACCGTCCAGGAGCGCCAGAGGATTGATTCCCAGGGGAGACTGGTTGACCCAGTGTCCTACCCAGGCTCGCACCCCATGCGTGGAGGCCATCGGATGGGTGTTGACCCGTGAGTGTGACCGACCCTGAAACAGAATGGGTCTTCGTGGCCAACTCAGCAAGGGCCCATTAGCTCCCCTGGAGGGGAGGGGCAGTGAGAAGGGAGGGGCAGTGAGAATCCCCTGTTTTCGCCGGGAAAAAAAGCGTGGTTGGGCGACCACCCAGAGCGCCAGGCATAAAGGGGCGCCACAGGTTCCCCTTTATATTTCCTCGCTCATTGACCGAGTCATACTTACTCGTAAATTCCCTAAATCTATCGACAAAATCGTTATGATTACAACACTATAATGGAACGCAGTGCTCCGACCGAACACTTTGGCTATTGAAACTCAGAATACTGATGTTCAAGTCTCTCATGAGGTTTCTACTCTAGCCGAACAGTTAAAAGATTTCAGCTTCATCGTTTCATTGGTTGTTTGGTATGACATACTTTTTCAAATTAATATCGTCAGTAAATCTCTACAATCAATAAACATGGATCTCGGTAAATGCACAGATATGTCGAACAAATGCTGCAATTTCATGGAAGAATATATACAATGTAGCAATACAGGCTTTAAAAGCGCCATTTTAACTGCAAAGTAGTTGGATGAAGAACTGGAAATTGAACCTGTATTTAGAGCCACATTAAAAAGTCGACGTATTAAACACCAAGCTGGTGAAAGTGCCTGCGATGAGCGTATTACATCCCCAGAAAGAAATTTTAAATTGAAATTTTCAACTGTCTTCTGAACACTACCTCAATTTTACCGAATGAAAGATTTGAACAATTAAATGACTATTTGGAATCTTGGTCTTTATTGTACATTATAAAAAAAGATTCCGGAAAAAAACCAGACCTTCTCAAACTGTGTGGTGATATCCAATTGAAATTAACTGTAGACTCTACATCAGATATAGATAATTAAATGTTGTATGATGAACTAATACATCTGAAATCTTTTTTGCCTGATCAGAATGTTACTTCTGTCTTTATTTTAAATTTTATCAAAGATCGCAACTTAAAAGAACTGTATCCAAATGTATGGATATCATTGTGAATATTAATCTTTATACCTGTAACGATTGCTAGTAGGGAAAGGAGTTTTTTTTAAGACAGGTTAACACAGGTTACTTCTGGGATACAGAATTATAAACTGGAATCGCGGACGGTCAATGGTTATAAATTTATACGTCAACAGAACCCGCCTATGTCCCTACTAATCAAGAATCTGCGTAGCTTTTTAAGCTATTGCATAGCTTTTATCGCGGGCCTATGCCAGCGCGGCGACCGATTGAAGAAATGTCTTAACGAAAATTAATGATTTTAAACTAATAATTACGTCTAAACGAGTACTGTTTACGATTCGAAAAAAATATATGTTAAACAAGAACATTTTCCTAATATTCTTAGCTTTGAATATTTTAGATTTTGTTTATATTACATAGTGTAATTAATTTGTGAAATTAGGTCTAACCGAACACAAAAACGACTATTACGCAAAAACTATCTGGCGTATTATTATGAAACCTGCACCATTTTAAACATAATTTAATTATCTATCGTTTTATCTACGATTTTTATCGAATAATCCGTTTTTTTTGCTTTATCGAATAAAAAATTCGTTCGCGGCGCTCTGTCGGAAGACGTTTAAATTATTCCGAATCATTTGCTACCGCAGCCGCAAATGATTCGGAATAATTTCAACGTTTTCCAATAGAGCGCAGTTATCTGATATCAGAAAAATTAAAATAAATAAAAAAAAATACGTGTGGCACTCGGGGACTGCCGCGGTAAAGCTATTTGCATAGCATTTTAAACAACTTATGCAATTATAATTATTTAATTATTTTATTTTTTTCTGATATCAGATAACTGCGCTCTATCGGAAAACGTTGAAATTATTCCGAATCATTTGCGGCTGCGAAAGCAAATAATTCGGAATAATTTAAACGTCTTCCGATAGATCGCCGCGCACAAATTTTTTATTCGATAAAGCAAAAAAAACGGATTATTCGAAAAAATTCGTAGATAAAAAGATAGATAATTAAATTATCTTTAAAATGGTGCAGGTTTCATAATAATACGCCAGATAGTATTTGCGTAGTAGTCGTTTTTGTGTTCGGTTAGACCTAATTCCACAAATTAATTACACTATGTAATATAAACAAAATCTAAAATATTCAAAGCTAAGAATATTAGTAAAATGTTCTTGTTTAACATATATATTTTTCGAATCGTAAGCAGTACTGGTTTAGAAATAATTATCAGTTTAAAATCATTAATTTTCGTTAAGAAATTTCTTCATTCGGTCGCCGCGCTGGCCAGGCCCGCGATAAAAGCTATGCAATAGCTTAATAATTATAATTGCATAAGTTGTTAAAAATGCTATGCAATAGCCTTACCGCGGTAGTCCCCGAGTGCCACACGTATTTTTTTATTTTTATTTGTTACAAGGTAGGCCTTTATATAGAACCCATTTAATCGCCTTGTTGCAACATTCTTAGCATTAATCATTTAGCATACTAGCATTAGGCGGTCACCCATCCAAAAACTGACAGCACCTAACGGTGGTTAACTTCGGCGACAAACGAGGACCAGCTTGTCAACGGACGCCTCTAAACTAAACTTTAACTACTTTAAACGATGAAAACCCGCAAACCTACTGCAATCAAAGGAAAATATCTTAAATGTCTTCCCAGTAAGTCCATTTTAAAAGAGGCGGCTACCAGAGGTAAGCGATTGCTCGGCACCACGTCCCCGCGGGCGGGGGACCTAGAAATGTCCTCTGATAGATATTGCGGAGGGGACGGGCCGTGGCGCGATTTACGGCACCACCGGGACCACCGTGCATTAGGCGCCCTTATGCATTCCTAACGTAAGGTTTATTTCCCTGTGGCCTCGCAAGAATAGCTGGGTCGGATTCGAGCTAGGCAGATTCGCAGAGCTGATACGCTGATACTTCTTATTCCTCTTCTTCTTCTTGCGTCATATTCTCAACCGAATGTTGGTAATCACAACTTTCTTGGCTGCTGCTCAGCACGGGCATTTTTAATAATTCCGGAATCAGGATATTCTTGATCTATTCTTTACGCTGTCTTGCTTTGTAAAAGATTTTTGGTTCGTATTAGATAGGTTTAGCTGTTCGTATTACCTCCGTAAAATGGTGTCTTTCGGTGCAGCCTTTGAAATGCGTTTTTGACTTTAGTGTAAGTAAAACTGTATATAATAGAGGGCGTTAATGGGCCCGGGAGTTAATGGGCCCTTGCTGAGTTGGCCACGAAGACCCATTCTGTTCAGGGTTGGTCACACTCACGGGTCAACACCTATCCAACGGCCTCCACGCATGAAGTGCTAGCCTGGGTAGGACTCTGGCCATATGGTTAGTTTCCCCTGAGAATCAACCTTCTAACGCTCCTGGACGGTCTGCGCACCGTGCGGCATAAGCCAATCGATTGCGCACTCTGACTAACAGTCGGGGGAGTCTGGAAGCAGTACTGTTTCCTATAGAGCGGGGTAGGTTGCGGACCTTACGGCGACTGCTCTTGAAACGACCATCGGCTACCCGATCCTGGGTGAACAGCCGGGCAAAGGATGCTGTAGCGCAAGCGACCTCGAACCTCTTAAGGAATCGAGAGACCGGAGTAATCTGGTCGCAATTGGAAGTAAGGGCGTAAGTGTAAGCCCGCAGGGTGATACTCCTGGCTATCATGGGCTTACGGCGTTGGCCTCTTACGGGTTTGTGGCGTAGCTAGACGGTGGACTGTTTTTGTCCTAAGTCTTCTGCGCCCACTCCAGGGAGATAGAATGACTAATCGTTAAAACTTCCTAAGGTGACGGGCTCGCCCGCTGTAGTCGAAAACTCTAGTTGTATATAATAGATCTGTATCCCGGAAGTAGTATTAGTAGAGAGACACTGATAGAAAAGTTGCGGTATATTTTTAGGACATTATCATCCTATTTTTAGTATTTAAAGATCTCATTTTACTTCTTTTTGCTGTAATTTAATGGCCTACTGAATCGTTACTTTATTTTTAGTTAATTTTCTTTCATTAGGCATTTTTCGATAACCATATATCGATAGCCATTTTCAACTTTAGAAAATCGTCACATACTTGCTGTAAGATTTCCCTTTATATAGTAATGTTTCTTTTGCATTTCAAAGATTGTAAACGAATTGATAGCATTGCTGCATTTTGTGTAATACAATTGTCTATGAAAGGTAGACACTATTATTTTTAGTACCCCAGTTTGTGCTTTCCTCGTGCACCTACACATACCAATCTCTTAACCATTTGAGAGTTGTTAACTACTTCGGGCAAACCTGCCGCCACCCCAGAGAGATATTAAAATATTGATCATTATTTTCTCTATGGAGTGAACTTAGAGACAAACAGTCCACGATCTAACTACGCCAACCAGCCCTTGAGATTCCAACGCCTTACCACGAGGAACTGGAAAGACTTGACGCCCTCACTTTTAGCGATTTTTTGTGTCCAAAGATTTGGCTTCAGCCTGGTCACGGAATCGATGTCGCTTGCGTGGCCCCTACCTGTCGTTAGTAGCAATTTATATCGAATTTATTTCGTATCCATGACGCCCTTTGCCCGTCAACTTCACTTGGCATCGGGTGGCCATCGGATCGTTTCTAAGGTTAGGTGACGCCAGGTCAATCGACACCCCAGCTTTTTAGAAAACATACGTCTCCAGACCCTTTCGATTATTCGGCGGATTTCGTAAGCATGGCTGATATATAGTCTGGTATGAAAACCGCCCAGTTGTTCACTTGCATCCGCACTTTCGATCCCAACCGCCTCCGACTGCTTGTTTCAGCCGCAGACAGAGTTCACAGCGGTCCCTTCAGGTTTTTTTTCAAGGAGGCTATCGGATGGGAGCTGAACCATGAGTTGGGCCGATCAAGGTAACACAAAGAATGCCATCACCACCCACGCTTCGCGGAATCATTAGGAATCTATTAATTGAAACAGATGGTTCTTTTCCCATTGGATGATATTTTCAAGGTATTGACACTGATGAAGCAGAGCGATATACTCAGCATTTGTAGAAGTACGCCCTTATTTATAAACAGACAAAACACAGGAATCAGCACCTGGTGTTTTGCGCTAAAGAGGAAGTCCGATAGATCATTACTTTAAACAACAGAGTTGGAAAAGCCCACTAGTGGTCAAATCAGTAGGGCGTTGTCGACTATAATGGGCGAACCCGTCACTACAGGCTGGTATAACGATATGTGATAATTCTTTCAGCCGTGGGATAAACCTAAAAGACTTAGAGGCAAGACAATCTGCTGTCCAGCTCCGCCAACAAGCTCGTCAGAGGCCAACGCCTTACGGCGAGGCACCGGGAATGGTAACCAGCGGGCAGCCTCGCCCCCAAACTACCAGTTTTAGTAGGATATCTCCGTCTGGAGTTAACCTTCAGGATACCTTCGTCCTCCCGACTGGTTACGGGTCCGAAGTCGCATACGCGTTCTCTACCTGCTGTATTACAGCGGTAATTCAATTTGAATTAATCGCAAACCTGGGCGTCTTTTGCCTATAGTGCCACACGGAATCTGGCGGCTCAAGGTCATTTCAAGAGTGGCATTGCAGCAGGTCAATATCCACCCCCTCTGTTTAGGAGACAGTATATTTATATTGTCTTCAGACTCTTTCAGCAATTAGTCAGTATGCACAACCGTTTGGCGTCGCCGCACGTTGCGGGGACCGTCCAGTAGCGCCGGGATGCAACCCCGCCAGGAGAAACCGGTCCACCAGCTGTGAGGCTTGAGACGCGAGAGTCTTACCCGGGGAAGCCATCCGCACGGGGATGCTTCTGAATAGGAGCTGAATAGTGAGCTTAGCCAATTCGAGAACAAAATGGATCGGTCGAAACAAACTGGTCAAACAGTCCTGACAAGGTTAAGTCCCTCTTTGAGAAGGCTGTCAGAGAGTTGAACCGTGAGTTGGGTCGACTAAGGTGACCCAAAAATTTGCCAACACCACCCAAGCTGCGCGGAACCATTGAGAACCATATATGTACCGTCGTTAGCTTTTTAGCAAATATGCGATGGTTACATCGTGGCTACCTTTAAAAAAAATAATAAAAAAAAAACTAAAAACACGCTTTAAAAATGCACGTTAAAACCAAAAAATCGACTATTGTATCAGAACAACGACATCCTATCTGTAACTTTGCAAAACCATAATAAACTATGAAAAGATTGTACACATATCTATCGTTGTTACAAGACCTTTCTAACAAGTCCAAACAGGGCTATGATACGACATTCCATCATGGAATGCCAGTGCCTATCTTACGACTTCATCATCAGACCTTGAAACCTAATCGTGGTCAATGTTCATTCCAAGACTTTTCTAACGAGTCGAAACACAGCTACATATGATACGATGTTCCATCGTGAAGTTCCAGTTCATATCTTCCGACACCATCATCAGATCAGTTCGACAGTACCATATTATTGTATTGTCCTCAGAACTACACACAGCTGCCAATTTTTATGACGCTACGATCCTTGGAAGATGGTTAAATTAGTACCTTAGATTCCATTACATAGTTACATACAGGTCGACCTAATAAAAGCGTGTTAAAAATGCCCCGTTGGTCCAATAATGGCCTTATATAGCCACGTGGAATTTATGAGAAAAGATGCTAGTTTTTCTTATCATCTTTCTCTATTGCCTTTACGACCCGTCCAGACTGCAGGTTGTGACTTTTCAATGCACACTCGTACATTATATCAAAATCCATGGACCAATACAAGAGCCGGGTAATTTTCCACCTATAAATTCGATATTCCCGATCCGTACATGTAGCGCTTCGTATCATATGTGAAGCAATTTTCCTTCCTAGTAGTTTCTGTGCGCCGCGCGCGCGCCCTGTGTAAAGGAAGCCGCATACGGAGCAATTTTTAATCTCGACGCAGGATTTTCCCAGAAAGATGATATAAATCTGGGCGGAAAGATTTCCAAGCACCATTGCGCACCGGTGGCATGATAAACCCGGAGCCAAGGCACTTTTATTATTTATGTTTACGACTAAAAATTTCTTCTACTTATTTGTTACAAAGTATGATTAGAACTTCCATAAAATTTATTTATACTGTTCCTTCGGATATAAAGCACTTTTGCCAGGATATTTTTTGTAATCCTCGAAAAACTTCTGAAATGCACTTAACCTGTTCTCACGAAAGTAACTCAACTCGAGAACAGCAAAGTTTTTGTCATGTGTTGCATCACGACAGAGTTTCTTATGAAGCAAGAAGATAGTGCTTCATCTACACAATCAATAAGCAAAGTCCCCAAAAAGCGTCTGTCTGCCTATCCGTTTGATCTTGTAAACTGAAAAATAACTAGATTGATTATAAACCAGTTTACACTGCCTATTAAGGCATCTTTCAAGGGTGGATTATGTGTCACAAATATATATTTTTTAAAAGCTGAAAAATAAGGAAGTGCCTCATCTAAAAAATCAATAAACAAAGTCCCCAAAAAGCGATTGTCTGTCTATCAGTTTGATTTTGCTAAAATGAAAAATCACTAGACGGGTTATGATCCGGTTTATACTATTTATTAGAGCGTCTTTCAAGGCTGGTTAATCTGTCATAAATATATGTAAAAAATGTGAACATTGGCAACTTGAATGTGATTTGGATGAACGCAACAGTGTTTGTAGTCTTCAGATATTATGACCAACTCGTAGGTCGCAATAAACTCAAAAAACTGCTAGGCAGAGGCCGATATAGTTCCATAATTATTTAGGTAATATTTCAAGGAAGGTTAAACTATAGAGAACATCAATATTTGGTCTTTATCGAGGTATTAGCCACGCCCTCAAAATAAATTTTAAAACCTTAACTATTTCCATAAGAACCTAATAATCCATACAAAAATGCTTCTTTTTTTGGCTCATATATCAAATCTATCGTCATTGAATGAGGAGTTATTGACGTTGAAAGTGATTGTGTCAAGCAGCTAAGCCTGCGCAGAAATATCATGTGAGTCTATGTATGTATTTGAAGAGTAACTTGAGTGTTCATCTCATAGACAAACGTACGTGTACTTTCGCGTGTCACAGCAAGAAATAATCTTTCCGTTTTGGCATCATTAGCTTGTACATGTAATATAGTTCATAGAAAAAGAAAAAAACTGAAAAATACATAGAAATAAATATATAAAACATCCACTGGAAAATAAATCAAATTATTAGAAAATTTAAATATTATGACAAAAGTACATCATTAAATCAGTTAACCAATACTTTTTTCGTATTCCTTAATTAAAATATGCAAACTTTGGGCCCGGAGTTCGAACAAAATTATTTCTAACATTGTAACGTTATCCTATACCGCATTTAAATTTCTTCCACTGCGAAGCCTGGGATTATCATAAATAAAAACAATTCAGAATAAATTTGACTGCCAAGCGTTTTCACGATAAAAACTGTAGAAGAAATTGATTCACATGAGCTATAAGACTTACAGACTGTTTGACCAAATAAGGCGCGCGTATAAATTGACCATGATAACCTTGTAGTGATCATGATGACCTTGTGATCAAGATGCTGCAGTGTGCTTTCTTTTTGCTACTGGTTCAAACATGATTTTTTTGTAACTCTGCAGGAATATATATCCCGTGCTCTTTCAATAAACAAAGAAACAAATGCAATGGCGGCATGTACAGAAAGGCTACGAGTCACACTATTTAAGAATTCTGGGAATAGGCTCGCTCAGTATCTACAGAAAATTGCTCGACGGATTTGGCTTGAAGAAACCCTTGCGGGTAAGTAGAAAAATGCATTGCATGCCTAATTCATAAGAAAGACGATCAAATGCTATGCAGCAATTACATAGGATCGTATTGTACAACTAAATAATATTTAAAATATTTCTAAGATTGTCTTTGAAGAGTCCCAGCTTTACGTCTTAACTCACACCGAAAAAACGTCTGGCGCCTACCATAATAGCTTTCGACCCAAAAAGTACTCTATATTTGCTCTATAACTACTCTATATTTGCTCTTCGCCGAATCCTAGAGTCGCCAACATTAATTAGGATGTGAAAATAGGATAAATTACTTCAACTAGATGTTACTGCAGACAATAATCCCAAATAATATCCCCTGAGCTATCCCGAACGATTAAGGCAACCGCCTACAAGGTACTCATTAGGCTCGTCTTAACTCACACTTCATAAATATGCACTCTCATAAAAGCGATTGAATATGCACTATTTATCTTTGGAAACAAACTCCTCAGCAGTATTTAAGTAGACGAGCAATGAAGTAACTGTATAACATGAATGTTTCGAGATTCTTGAAAATCGAAAGGCTAAGTTGATGAGGCGATTATTCATTTTGTATAGCATTCAGAAAGCAAATTTTTGTGTAGCTATTTGTGTGATGTTGTGTAATTATGTTGTTAAATATTGTGTAACTATTTTAATGTGTTGTCATGACCCAAGGCTTTTTCTTCAAATATTCACCGGCTCCTAGCTTATTGAGGCAGCCGCCTAACTGCACGAGGTACGCCTCTGAAAATGTTCACATTTTTCTCAGCGCTCCGCCCAAATGCAACCTTAGAAATGGGCGGCAGAGATTGCGAGAGTGAGAGATCATGTGAATTTTTCGCTCTAAATCACTGCGAAAATTTGAGAAACCGTACAATGGTGGCGGATATATATCATTGGGGTGCGAGTGTATGCGGTGAATAAATGGATGAATATCCAAGCTCATTACGACTACTCCTGAAAAAGCAAACATAATAAACCAAAGAGTACAATTCTGAAATTGTAGAGCAATATCCTTTAAAAAGGTGTAATTAATCGACCATTATATACAAAGGGCATCGCAAAATTAAAGCAAGATTTGAATTTCGCGCCATTTGTGCGGTAAAGAATTGTCAAGGAAAAAAATTGACAGCTTGACAGCTGACAGTTCAGGGTTATTAAAAATGGAGCGCTGCACGAATGGACAATGCATTTTAATTATTTAATAATATTTTAAATGTGAATGATCATTTCGAATAAAATCATTTTAGGCGACGAGGCTCATTTTCATCTTGATGGCTTTGCTAGTCATCAAAATTTTCACATTAGGGATTAAGAAATTCTACGAATATTTTTTGAGAAACAAATGCATATGCAACATGTCACTGTTGAGGCTATATGCCCGATATACTAATCAATACATAATCCTATACAGTATGCTTTATGGAACAAATAAATCACATTTTTTAATAAAAAAACTTCTGTTGTCTATTACAATTACTCCTTGCGTAAATTTTAGGGGAATTTTAACTAGCAAATTCGAGCTGTTATTCATATATCGGAGTTAAGGATCTGGAATTATAAAGGGAGCAAATAGAATTTATTGTTTTTGTGTCTATCTTTCTAACTTCTTTCGGTGGTAGTATTTATTAAAGTCTGAATGTTTTGTTTATCATTTGTTTGATGTCCCCTGGTATCATTGATCCACTTGTTTATTCCTCTTCGCCAGTTTGCATATCCATTTCATCCATTTATTATTTTCTCTACGCTTTTTTTCCACTTTACGGCTTTGTCTCGTGCCAATTCTTCTTATTCGCTTTTGTATTGTCGAAGTTTCCATGTTTGTTTGAAAAATTCTTGCTCACACAATAGATTACTATATGGTGGACCTATTGCCAAGCGGCAATATCTTATGACCATACCGTCAGAGTTATTGCGACTAAATATTTATGATACGTTACGTATAAGTAAGTAAATATTTAACGTTACGTATAAGTAAGTAAGTAGTAAGTAAGTATACGTGATAAGTAAACATCTCCTAATAGATTTTTTTAACACCATCAGGTTTAAAGTTGTCTCAGGAGCAGGGTTCCATATACGGGCCGCCTGCACTGCAAATGACTTAGATATGAAGGTTGATGAATGCTGAGGTATAGCCAGTAATCGATTTTCATGAGAGCGTAATGCGAGGCCATGGAATGAAAGCGGAGAGAAGATATTATTCAAATAATAAGGCATGTTTGAATGAAGTACACGAAGAGTAAGGTTAGTAAGTGAAAATCCCGAAATCGTCTAATGAGAAGCCACTCTATTTGCTCTACGAAAGATCGATATGCAATTAAACTCTTTAGGGAATATATTTTTTATTTTTTTTTATTTAGTACTTTAATCATTTTTTTATATACATATAGCCACATTATTACCAATGTAATAAGGTAACTCGGAAAAATTTAACACGCAAATGTAGCAAATGGTCAGTGCCCACCTAACTGGGACTGTAATGTCCTGTATCTAGGCGGGTCAGAATAAACAATTAAAATAGCGATTTAATTTATAAAGAACTAAATTGACTAACGTTTTATTTTTAGAAATAGTAAATGTACCTAATTAAAATTTAATATATAATATAATATAATAATCTGTATAAATATTACAATGTACCTATATACCTAATCATATATATGTAATAATATGGTAAGTACATAGATATGTACCTAAATTCGATTATAATAAATAATAAATATATTATGGTATAAACATATTTATATTAGAATACAATTATATAAATACGAATATAAAAATATAAATATAAAAATATTGGGAAAAATAAGAAATACCATACAATATATTAATATTATATGCATAATACTTTATGTATATGTATACGATATTAGCTTTAAAATCAACCATTATATAATATACGCTATACAAGACAAGTTTTCGGATTTAGACCTCCCTAATTCAAATAACCATTTATTTATATTATATTTAAACTGTTGAATGTTCTTTAGGTGTTTTCATTTCTTTTCTGTGTCATTATATAACCTGGGCCCAAGGAAGAAAGCTTGTCTTTGTGCAAATGTTGTTTGCACTCGAGAAATAAGGAAATTTTGTTTCCGTGAACTCCGAGTATTGCAGTTTTGTTGACTTTGATCATGCCTATATTTATATTTATTAAAAAATATTATCACATATTTTAGAAACAATTGCTTGACGTCCAGGACTTTAGATTCTTTGAAAAGACGCTCTGACTGGTAGTCTTAGGCTTCCTATAAATTATCCGTAACAGCAGTTTTTGCGACTTTATTAGTGGGTCCACGCCAAGTACATTGAATACACGCGTTTAAATCCTTTCCAGTTTATTGAGTAGCTCCTCATTCGCATCCTGAGAAGCCACAAAAACGTAGTAAATTATTAGTAAAGTAAAAGATTATTCCATTTAGCGTTCGATACCAAGAGGTAGGAAATATTGCAATAGATTATTGTATATAAAATAAATATTGCAATAGATCAGGATTAAGAGAATATTTCCATGTGCCTCCTGAGCATATTTATACAATACAAAACAATACAATCAACTACTCCAGTAGATAGGCATTCCTACACTTGGATGCGTCACAAAATTAAAAGCTTAAAATTTAATTATTAAAAACATACCTATCATAATAGTTGTCATGGCTGTAATATTATATTCAATATTATCTACATACAAATAATCAAAATATACTAATGTCATTAAATAGTATGAGAGAATAATATATTAAAATGCTGTTGAAAGTCGATATATGCAGACTTTCTGCAAAAGATATGACCGCAGTAATTTATGCTGTGGGTGTTACCTTTTATGTGATTATTTTTCTTTCGACAAGCCTGCCTATTGTTTGGGTGGCAGGTTCCTAGCTTGTTTGAGAATTTTCCTGAGTTTCTATATCTCGTAATTCCAATGTTTTGATAGGTTGTTCTTCTCTTGAAGCTTTTGTTTTTTTTTAATCTAACATCCTAAATAAGTTTTTCATAAAAATATTGTTCGTTGGAAACATAGCTATTATGAATTGTTACAAATGTACGAGTATGTTTAAAATCCTATTTATTCTTTCGTATTTGGCGTATATACCACAAATTCAAATAAGTGTACTTACAGCATGACCTGACATCAATTCTAGTTATAAAAATGTAATTTCATTTGCGTGTATTGATGATTAATATAATTCAAAGAATCGATCAAATCGCGGCTTTCACGCGTCTTTCATAATTTGCAGTATTGACGAAAATTAGTCTTCTTAGTGACTTTGACATATTTTATTATAAAAGAGTGCATTGTTACCAAATAAATTAATCTTCTGTCACACACCCAAATTGGTAATTCGCCCTTTCTATGTAAAATGTAACATCTAATAAACATGATCAAATATTAAAATATGTGCTTTCTCTACATCTAACAAATATATCGTTTGAGATATATATAAATAAACTTTGAGATATAACTGACTTAAAGTTTATTTATATAGTAGCGCTCTGTCATAACTAATCTTAGTCTATTTACCGATTTTATATCGAACAACATGGATAAACGCCTACAGACGGACGCCGTGTACACTGACTTTTCGAAGGCCTTTGACAGGGTTAATCACCCCATACTAATTACCAAATTACTACAGTTCGGAATTCACGGGGATCTGTTGAGATGGTTTGCGTCTTATGTGGCCAATCGACATCAAGCTGTCAATGTTGGTGGTTATAGGTCCGAGTATGTTAGATTACCTTCTGGAGTACCGCAAGGTTCGCATCTCGGGCCATTATTGTTTAATATTTATATTAATGACATCGCCTCTTGCTTTCACACACCTAAATTTATCGTTTATGCCGATGATCTAAAAATTTATTCCACCATTAAAGGTACGAAAGATTGCATAAACATGCAACGCGATCTAGACCGACTCTTGGTATACTGCCACAAAAACAAGCTCTGCCTCAATCCCTGAAATTGCAATACCATCAGTTTTACCAGAAATACTCGGCCAATTGTATATAACTATCTTATCGGTGGCGAAAACATTCCAAAAACATCTTTAATACGCGACCTCGGACTTTCTTTAGATATGAAGCTTACATACAACGGACACATAGATTACATAGTTCTTAAGGCCAAGAAAATGTTAGGATTTTTGTTTAGAGTATGCAGACCGTTCAGTGACACCCTCGCCTTAAAAACACTGTATTACGCATATGTCAGAAGTGTCTTAGACTTCGGATCCACTATATGGTCACCGATGTATGCTGCATCTGTCAACAAGGTTGAGGGCGTCCAAAAGCGTTTCTTGCGATACCTAAATTGGCGCGAGCAGACGAACTTCGAGACATATGAGGAAAGAGCGGATTACTTTAAGGTTACACTGCTCTATAATAGACGGACCATAACTGACATGTCTTTCCTATATGACATCCTTCATGGTTTAATAGACTGTCCAGCTTTAACTGAGCGAATTTCCTTTAGAGTGCCCCCCAGAAGTACCCGAGTTTCTCGTTTGTGCGCGTGCCCAGGTGCAATTCAAGCCACTTCAGCAACTCTACTATGATACGGTTACTCACCTCTTTTAATAACAGGTTTAATGACCTTGATATTTTTTCTCTGAACAGGAAGCCTTTTCTTCACGCAGTCGAAGAAAAGCTCAGGAACGATAATTAATTTAAATTTATTATTACTTTATTATATACAATGTCTTTATGTGTGTATTTATGTCTATATGTATATATATGTCAATAGTATACGTATGTATGGCCATTTATGAACGTATATTACACATAGTGTTATAACAATCCCTCCCTTCCATTTCCATTCCCCTATTGTACTTATACATTTATATTTAGAAATGCTTCTTTTTCCTTGTTTCTTAAAAAAAAGGTTATAAAATTATTATGTTTTAAATGGGTACTTTATATTATTTGCTAATTTAAAATGTATTAATGGCTGTATTAATGTTAATTTATAAAATGTTTTTTTTTTACATAAAGAATATGCTGTATACATTTAGGTAATAAAATAAAATAAATAAAATATATACCGTGTTTACGGACCTTGTCATCAACTAGCACGCCAGGGTATTTACGCGTAAAATGAATTTCCTGGCTGCTCACTTTTTACTGATTTGATAATAAAGAAGGTAGACCATGTTTAAAGCTACTCAAAACTGAAAGCGTGGCATCCCTCGATGAGCAAACGGCTGGCAGCGACGAATCAGTACTCTTGAAAAATAAATTTACCTTTTTGTGATAACACTAAAAAGTAAAATATATAAAAATAGCTTTAAAAAAACGCTTTTATAAGAATTGCTAAATGCAATAAATAATTAACCACTCTGTTCGTTATCTTTACCTCGGAAGTGTTTTATAATAAGTTATGTTTGTAATTAACTATATTTTTTGAGTGTAAAAATGGGGCGGTTTTTCAAGCATTTGCTTATGTACGTAATATTTCGTAATGGTTTACTTTTAAGATCACTTAATGATTTAGAGACCGCCCCACTAAACGAAAAGTAATGGTTGATTCTAAATTTTTTGTGAAATTTAAAATATCAAGCTCACATTTCTGGAATCGAAAATTAATGGTCTGCTTTTAGTCTTTATTTTCTGGAGCCATCGACACTATAATCGATTTTATAAGTAAACCATTATATAATAGACCATTTTTTTACAAAAAAAAAACCGACTCCATTTTTTTTAAAATAAGTGCAGCAGCTATGTCATGGTAATACTTAGAACAAACTATAATAATTGAATGCGTATACAAAATTTTATGTATGTGCTGTTGATCGTTGAGGAGTTCCCTTGTTGGAAGCCAAATCTGGGTGCCGCAGTCCATGGTGAAACTTAGAACGGGCTGTTGTAATTGAATACATATACAAAATTTTGTGTCTGTGCTCTTAACCGTTGATGAGTTCCCTCGTCGGGAGCCAGCCCTGGGTGCAGCAGCCATGTAATGATAAAACTTAAAACGGCCTATCATAACTGAATAAGTATACAAAATTTGGGGTCTGTGCTGTTGACCGTTGAGGAGTTCTCTCGTCGCGAGCCAACCCAGGGTGTGGAATCAGGTCATTCTTACCATAAAAAAAAAGAATTGTCATCGAAATTGAATCAATATGTACATTTTCAATTTCATATGATAATATTTGAGGAGTTTCCTCAATTCCTCATGCATCCTATCATCAGAACAGGATTTTGATAATAAATTAATAGTTTTTTAAAAAATACACTCAAAACACGCTTTTAGTGTTTGCACGTAAAAATCACATCGTCAGACCTTGAAACCTAATCGTGGTCAAAGTTCATTCCAAGAATTTTCTAACAAGTCCAAACACAGCTATGATACGATTTTCCATCATGAAGTTCCAGTTCATAACATCCAACTCCATCATCAGATCAGTTCGACAGTATCATATTATTGTATTGTCATCAGAACTACATACAGCTGCCAATTTTCATGATGCTATGATCCTTGGAAGATGGTTAAAATAGTTACCTTAGATTCCATTACATAGTTAGTTACATACAGGTCGACCTAATAAAAGCGTGTTAAAAAAATGGGACCACTCTGTAAGTATATTCTTTTGAATTCGTATTTATATAATTGTAATTGTAATCGTATTTATATAATTGTATTCTAATATAAATATGTTTATACATAATATTATTATTATTTATTATAATCGAATAAAGGTATCTATGTACTTACCATATTATTACGTAAATAGGATTAGGTATATACATTGTAATATTTATACAGATTATTATATTGTATTATATATTAAATTTTAATTAGGTACATTTACTATTTCTAAAAATAAAACGTTAGTCAATTTAGTTCTTTATAAATTAAATAGCTAATTTTAATTGTTTACTCTGACCCGCCTAGATACAGGACATTTCAGTCCTAGTTAGGTGGGCACTGACCATTTGCTACATTTGCGTGTTAATTTTTTCCGAGGTCTTTATAACATTGGTAATAATGTGGATGTATAAAAAAATATGAATAAAGTACTAAATAAATAAATTAAATAAATAAATAAAATTAAAAAGTAATTTTTTAAATCGGTTCATAAATAGCAGAGTTCTGAGGTAACAAACATGCAAAAAAAAAGAAAAAAGGTACAACCGAATTGATAACCTCCTCCTTTTTTGAAGTTGGTTAAATATAGTATGTATTGAATGAATAATAGAGCAGCATTATGAAATTTCAATACGAAACTATGATCTGATAAATAATGTCCCTACACTTGTACACTCAAATAATATAGTTAATTACAAACATGGCTTACTCGAAGACCCATTAGTTAGAGCAGAGTGGTTTATTATTTTTTTGATTTTTAGTGCGGTAGGCTTTTTATAAAAGGGTTTTTTTTAGTTTGGTGTATTTTAATGTATATTTCCATATACAGACGGGCATTATAGTTAGACTGACTCCTCAATAATACAACAATAATAATAATATGAGAGCGCGTATACAGTATGCAGATTGGCAATGTGTGCTAGAGATTTTATGGCATTACTCGGCAATATTCCCCCTTCCTTTATATGTGCTCCGCTTAAGCACAGATAAAGCAAAAAATATAATCACATCAGATATACATATATTTATGGATGAGATCAGAAGAGCAAAGCATACTGGTGTCCTCTGCGAAATACACATATTTAAAAATCTGTGTAATTTATCTTGAAGAACTTGTGTTACGCTAGCGTCAGCTAACACCCGAAACACAAGGCTGCCGTTTAGCTTTTGTGATCAACCTAAAAAGAAAAAAAAATACATTTTGTCTAAATTCAAATCTCTCGTTGTTTGAAACAAGTAAAATAAGAAAACGAAAAAAAATATGTCTGCTTGTGTGTTTGGTCATTTCGGAAATTCTTTGGCTAATATGTTTCTTCATCCCTGGGAAAATCTTTACGAATTATATTTATAATTCCTTTACTACGATAGAAATAGAATTTGCCTTACGAAAGCACAGTGCAGAATTTACGTATAAGCTACACAAGCTATAGCCTAGCCACCCCCCCCCCCCATTTTCTTGGGTAGGGTAAGCCAGGGCAAATCCGGCGGAGGTGCGGAAAATATCATATTTCATAAAATGTACTTTTCAAAGTAATTTCCAATAAAAAACGTACTTTCAAGGTTGTCGAACTGTCAAAAAATATTTTGGTTTTCGAAAATCTCGTTTTCATAAAATATCGTACTTAAAAACTATCGTACTCTTATAATATATCGTACTTTATATTCTTTCAGTAAATTGTCGTACCCAGAACTTCAATGAAACTGTCGTTTTATATAAAATATCGTAATACCTTAAAATATCGTTCTTTTGTACGTCAGCCTCATACCTTAAATAATTCGGGAATCTACTATAAACTAGGAGGACTGAAAAGTCACATTTTCATGCCAATATTCGCCATCTATATATTATCAGCTCTTCGAATTAATACAAAAACGGTTTCCTTATCGAATGAGCCGAACTTTCTTGAGGTGCAAAATTAAAAACCGACTTACTAACTTTAAGGCAAATATGAACCCAACGCTATCTGAGCCCAACGCTAGTATTTTGAAAAATACTTATACCTACGTTTCATCTTACTACTTACTACTTTGCTCTTGCTTTATCTCAATTTTCAGGCAGAATTACTTTTTTTTACTGAAGACTCAATTGCCATATCAAAATACATATGATGCCCATTAATATTTCATGCAGGTATAATTCGAACAAACAATATAAAGAAACGAAACAATGGTTTCAATAGGTTGAAATATACGGCGACCAAGACCTGCGTATGGCAAAATACTGACAAAGAATCCAAATATTTTGCTCTCGGTTTCTACAACCTAGCTTATACAATATTATAAAAGCAATTATTAAAGATAAAACATATTCACACATAATTAAATTCCCTATGTAGGTATTATAATACGACACCGAAGCTGTCTACCATGCAAAAATCTAATTTTGCACTTTTTTATGCAGGATAAATGAATAATATCAGGACTACGACAATAATCAAAATCGGAATCGTAATCGTAATCTGTAAACCAATAATCTTTGCATCCCTAATAAAAATGCTTTTCTTGTTTAACCCTTTACCAGGAACATCGGTCTCACAGACTGCTATGGTTTCTTAGAAATGCTTCCAGGCCATCCCCCTACCCCTCAGCCCCCCCCCCCCCCCACTTTTCGTCTCCTATTAGTTCCCGCTGTGTCGGCGCACGTCGCGATCGGGTCTATAGGAGCGTCTGTTTCGTTGATTTAGCGCCGTTTTAAGAAGTCGTAATTATTAGTACCAGCCTGTGAGATCTTCTGCGGAGGTACCGATGACCATCACGGACAATCTTGAAAAAAGAAAGACTTGCAAACTCTGTTCATAGACCAAGAAGCGCAAGACAGACTTTAAGTGCATCAAATGCTCGAATCCTATATGTCTAGTATTCTATGAAGGTCTGCAAAAAATGTGATCCGAATACGACTTAAGTGTTACTTATAATAAGATAGACAATACTTATAACTGTTATACCTAACCCTTTCTAGTTTATAAGATATCAGGCTTTTGATATTGATAGTTAAATAAAATGACGTGGGTTAGAAGCGTGTTTTGCTACCAATAATTTAAAAAAGTATTCCCAAAATGGTGAATATTAGAGTTGGCTGATCAAGTATAAATTGCTTAAAATAATACCTACAATTCTTATCTGCTTATAAACTAGTCGATGTGATGACTGTAGATAAATGGTCGCTATATTTCTCTCTATCTCTCTCTTTCTCTCTCTCTCTCTCTCGCTATCCCTCTCACTTCTTCATATCACTCCTATATAGCGACCATCGAAGCATTGATATGATATTATCGTCCTACTACTTCTGTCGCTGCACATATTACAATATCGCCCGGCTGCTGCAGCTTTAGATGGTTCCGTCGGAATGATTGCTTTTTTAATTTGTCGGTTTCTATTTTGCTTCGGTCTGTTTATGAGCGCTTTGACATGTGGAATTAAGCTATTTCCTTTGGTGTTTCATTTTTTTTATTTCGTCGCCAGCTTTTTTTCTGCCTCGCTGGCTTTGCAGCTTTACACTATCCAACTCCGTCACACGTGCATTGCACAGCGCTCTGATTCCTGTGTTCATGTTTCTCGGAGCTAAAGTGCCCTGTTGCAGTTAGGCCACTAAGACTAATGTATTAGGGTCGGCCAAACCCACGGGTCATCACCCATTCGGCAGCCTACTCGGAGAAGTTCCAGCCCGGTTAGAACTCTGGCCTGCGGGCTAGTTTTTCTCAGGAATCGCTCTTCGGGCGCTCCTGGACGGTGCGGCGTTAGCCAATGGATTGTGCATTCCGACTTATAGCCGGGGGAGTCTGGAAACGGCTTTGTTTCCTATAGAGCGGGGGTAGTTGTTAACCTTACGGCAACTGCTCTTGAAACGACCAATCGGCTACCCGATACCGATTGAACGTCCTAGCAAAGTATGCCGTGGTCCGCGATAGATTCAGTAGACATCGAATCACGAACCTGTAACCAGTCGGGAGACCGGAGTAATCTAGTTTCAATTGGAAAAAAGGGCGCGAGTGTCGACCCGCTGTGTGGTTAACCTGGTAATCTAGCGGTAAGGCGTTGGTTTCTTACGGGCGTAACTAGACAGTGGACTGTTTACGTCCCAAGTATTCTACGCTCACCACACAGTAAATAGAATGATCAAATATCGTTAAAACTTCCTGAGGCGACGGATTCGTCCGTTATAGTTGACTACTCCAGTTGTTCATGTTTCTCAATTTCTGTGAGTTTTGCAACTTGTTATGGGGTGAGGGGAACCTGTGTGTGTGTCGCTTTGATTTTTTTTCCAAGATGGATGACATCCAAAGGCGTGACATATCTTCTATAATATTATACACCCCTCTACTAATCTGTGGGCGCCTAGCGCGCCTTCACGAAATCTGAAGCCTCTCAAGCGTTTGCTTTCGGTTCTGGGCGTGATTATCCTCACCATACATTTTTCTACGAGATGCGCCGCTCCCCGAATAGCTACTTTTTACATAGTATGGTAACGTATTTTGTTTTATTTTCCACGCTACGCTGTATAAAAAGAGTTTTCCGGGCCGGAATGCGAGGGGTATGAATGAAGAATGTCTGGTTATGCGCTCTTTTGAAAGCGGAGAACCTGAATATGGTGGGTAATACATTTTGGAAGGCACGATTAATAGGACTGAGTAGCAAAAAGTCAGTGAAGTATATTGACATTTGAGTCACTTGAATGGGATCATAGATTTAAGGCTGTACCGAAATATATATTTTTTAATTTCTCGTATTATTGGAATATACCATAGTTTTAGATATGTTTTTATTTATTTAAAAAAACAAAGAAACCCAATTGTTTGTGCATGATATGGTTAAAAGTTGTTAATTTTTAGTTTAAAGCAAAATTTCATCATGGATTTTGCAGAAAATTACGACATAAATAACCAATAGTCAGGGAGCCAGCAACAAATAAAGTGCGAGTATTAGAAAAGCTGATACTTTCATATCAGGCAGTATTTTGGCCATAGAATGCCGGGGTACAGTCAGCAGACCAGATTCCGGGACACTTGACGTACTAGGAAAGGTGTAATTTTATTTACTACCCCCAAAGTGTTCTGGAAAGCTGGAAATTCATCAGTAGACAGTGGATGAAATAAATAACTCGAAAGATGTGGTCAGACTGCTTCATAATAGGACGCGTGGCATCAGCATCTTCGTGCATGTCACGCATCGGTCTACTGTGCGGAGCAACTTAGTGGTCGCAATGGCGCAATATAACGGTATGGAGTATCTGATGCTACTCGTTCGATTATGAAGCAGTCTGACCATATTTTTCTAGTTCTTTATTGCATCCACTGTCTACTAATGAATTTTCAGCTTTTCCAACAAACTTTGGAGGTACTAATTAAAATCACGCCTCTTCTAGTACGCCAGCGCCAGGTGTCCTGGAATCTGGCCTGCTGTACCCCGGCATTCTATGGCCAAAATACTGTCTGATCTGGAAGTATCAGCTTTACCTTTGCTTACTCTTGCACTTTTTGTTGCAGGCTCTTGGTTTATATAGGCTTCCAAACAGACCAAGAACATAAAATTAGGTTACCGTAAAAATAATTTATTGCACATTTTTTTAATAATTAACTAATTTGCATTATTTTAATATTTATACATATTCATTTAACCCTTGGAGTAAATGGGTATTTTCATGGATGCATCTGTCTCTTTTGCAGGATTTTCGGCGACATCGACTTAAAGTACTATAACTACGAAACTACTACACCAATCATAAAAAGAACAACTGCACAATGATTGCATTGAAATTTCGAATATAGAATATTGAAATATCATTTTGTAAAATAATTAGATAATTATGAATAAATATGAGAACATCAAAGAAGTGAAAAAAACGCGCGACCAGATTTGGTCGACTCGTACTCAACGGATAATTGTTTCGCGACCAGATTTGGTTGACTCATACTCAACGGGTTAAATAGTATTCGAATTCATAGAAATGGAAAATACACTATTTCTAATTATTTATTTATTTTTATTTATTAATATTTCACACACATTTATAATACTAGATTAATAAGATTAAAATCTACCTTGCTGGAGTAATGCCCGTACTAAGGTAGACTTTTATGTATTCTTTTTTTCCTTTTTTTTTTTTTAGTTGGTAAGTGTGACATAATGTAGCATTGTTTTACGTGGTAGCTCTATATTTACACAAATTTTACATATACCTACTTATAATTTAGTAACATAATATACATAATAATATTAAATAATCATATATACACATACACATATAAACATATACATCTACACATATACATACACATATATACATATATACATTTATACATATAATCTATACATATACATAAAGCAGTAATTTTATGTAGTTTGGTATTCTTATACAGCACTATAATTAACTAATTTCTCCGTTTCGTTTCTTCCTAGCTCAATCAACCATTCCGTCATAATTTTTCTTCCTCGTATGGTATCTAACTTCACTTTTAATTCCGAATGTATTCTATTGTGTAGTCGGACAGCTAGAAAAGAAAAATGTCGTTGGGCGAATTTAGTTTTCATCAGGGGAACATCATGTTGCATGGCTGTAACTGCGCGTGTTCTGATAGTATGAGATTTAATCATATGCCGCTCTGTGTGGGTGTAATAAAATATTGTCGATACTTTCACATATAATTGGCGTATGTCTAGGACTATTGTTTCAAATTATTTCAAATTTCAAATTATTGTTTATATAATATTTTATTATAAAATGGTGGGATGCGCCTGTTTTACTGGGATATAACCGTTCTAACTAGGATATACCTGTTCTAAGGCATGCACTTTGGTATTATTTTACAATATAAAAAAAACATGACAAATAAAACCATAATTTATCATAAAAGTTAAAGCCATTCAATCACATAACATACAGAAGCAGGCACATATACGCAGGTAATAAAAATAATATTATATTGACAGGAATAAATAAATTACAATTACCAATGCATATAAATATAAAATTAAACAGAAATCTTAAATTTCTATTTATTACCAATCATAGATATTAAATAATGAATATTGAATTCATATCCATAATTCATAATAAATATGAATTAGATTCATAATTCATAATTCACAATGAATATGAATTAGAATAAATTATAAAATAATGTTAAAAAGGTAAGAAAAAAAGTAAATGTTTTTTTGTTTATTATTGTATTTATCTTATTAAAGAGTTAACAGTGTGACCGTACAGATATATCTTGTAACCATTTATATAAGCAATAAGGAAATAAAAACATCCATACGACCGTTTTAGTCGAATGCCCAATTAGACCGAACAGCCTGTATCTGGGCATACGAAATACACTTCCTTTGTTTTTTGAGTAGTACTTACGTTATTTGACTATTAGACTACTTTCGATATTAAAACTAAGATAATGGTATAAAATATTACACATATCATACATTTTGAACATTTTTTACTGACTCTTCTAAGGTATTAAAACAATTTGGGGCTACGAAATACAACTGTCTTTGGGCAAAGGTTGTCATGTACGTGAGGAATTACATAGCTCGTCCCTTCCGCCATTCTAGTTAGTCTTTGCTGCTGGCTTCGATAACGTTTCTCTAAAGTCTTGTAAAATATATTATGGATTGTTTCTAGAACAACTAACGAATATCCAAAACAGTTGCTTCGCTGGACAGCAGGTCAGATTCATGGTGGGGATGTTTCTTGTAAGTAACCCTCAGTAGTAATTTCTGGGCTTTAACCAGTGGTTGAAGCCCAGAAATTACTACTGAGGGTTACTTGTTTCGTACAGGCTCCCCATGCACGCATAAGCTTTGGTAAAGCGCCATGTGCACAATTTTTAACGTCGGCTCTGCCAGAATATTACTTAGATCTGTGTAAAGAGGTAAGAAAAATGCTAATAAAATTATCCGATATTTAAGCACATCCATACGGAAATAAATGTAGTATAAAAATAAAATAAAATTCAGGATTAAAAAAAATCTACCATATAAAGCATGGCATAATAAAGCCATCGCTCTTTTTTCAACACCCACACTGAGAGAAATATCCTGACTTACCTTCTGATTTTGTCCTTCCAAAAGCGTTTCCTTTCAAAAAGAAGGACTTTTCCTTCCTTGTTTACCGTCCGAATCGGAAAACTGCAAAATTCCTTCCAATATTTGGAAGGAATATTTTTTTTCCATCTAATACAGAATGAAATAAGGGAAGGAAATTATTTGGAAGGATTATACCAAGTAGGAATCACCTTCTAGTAAAATATTCCCACCAAAATAGGACGGAACAATATTTTTCCTTCCACATTAATCCTTTTAAAACGGTAAGAAATTTTTAGTGGGATAAATAACACCACTTTTCCATCTAAAATGGAAGAATTCGCTGATTATAACCTTCCATATTAGAGGTATTTTATTTGGACGGAATATCGCGATGAAAATCCTTTCAAATTAGATGATAATATCCTTCCAAATTGATTGTAACTGCTTGGTAAGAAAATTTAAAACGGATTAACCTTCCGTTTGTGAAATTTTTATCCAATACAGAAGAATATGTGTCTTCAAAATCAGCGGGAAATAATTGGTAGGTAAAATGTAACCGATTAACGTCCAAAAGTGTAAAAGTACACCCAATTCAGAAGTTACTTACCTTCTAAACCAGTAGATAATATCACCGGGAGAATATTCCTACTAAATAGTGGCGGAACAAAATTATACTCCTTCTAAGTTAGTACCGTTTAATTTGTCCGGTTCTCGAAATGGTCGGAAATTTTAGAAGGGATAATCTGTATCCTTTTAAGCCAGTGGGAAATATCAGTGATAAAAAGCGTTCCCACCAAAAAGGTCGGAACACTATTTTTCCATCTACATTTTAACCTTTTAAAACATTGAGAATTTTTCAGCAAAAAAAATAACATCCCGATTCCATCTAAACTGGAGGATTTAGCTGATGGTAACCTTCCAAATTAGAGGTGGATGGAATACCGTGACGAGAATTCTTTCAAATTAGACCATAATATCCTTCCAAATTGATTGTTGCCGTTTGTTAGGAAAATTTAAATCGGATTAACCTTTCGTTTGTGAAATTTTCATCAAATATAGAAGAATATGTACCTTCAAAATCAGCGGGAAATAATTGATAGGTAAAATGTAACCGATTACCGTCCAAAAGTGATAAAAGTGCGCCCAATTCAGGAGTTACTTACCTTCTAAACCAGTACCTTCATCGGGAGAATATTCCAACTACATAGTGACGGAATAAAATTATACTCCTTCTAAGTTAGTGCTGTTTAATTTGTCCGGTTCTCGAAATGGTCGGAAATTTTAGAAGGAATAATCTGTATACCTACTATTAAGCCATGGTTGGATATATCAGTGATAAAAAACGTTCCCACTAAAAATGGTCGGAACAATATTTGTCCATCTATATTTAACCTTTTAAAACAGTGAGAAATTTTCAGCAAAAAAAAATAACATTCCGATTCCATCTAAACTGGACGAATTAGCTGATGGTAACCCTCCAAATTAGAGGTGGACAGACTATCGTGACGAGAATCCTTTCAAATTAAACGATAATATCCTTCCAAATTCATTGTTGCCGTTTTTAAGGAAAATTTAAAACGGATTAACCTTCCGTTTGTGAAATTTTCATCCAATATAGAAGAATATGTACCTTTAAAATCAGCGGGAAATAATTAGTAGGCAAAATGTGACTGATTACCACCCAACGGTAATAAAACTTCACCCATTTTAGAAGGTACTTACTTACCTTCTAAACCAGTAGTGAATATAATCAGAAGAATACTCCTACTAAAGAGTGACGGAACAATTATACCCTTCTAAGTTATTATCGTTTAATTTAGCAGGTTCTTGATTTGGCCGGAAATTTTAGAAGGAATAATCTGTGTCCTATTAAGTCAGGGAGAAATATTCAGTAACAATAGATGATCCTACTAAAATAGAACTGAATAATATACTTTCTTTTGTATTTTATCCAATTAAAACAATAACAAATTTTCAGTGTGAAGAATAAAACCCTTTTCCATCTAAAATGGAAGAATTGGCTGACGATAACCGTCCAAAATAAGATATTTTATTTGGAAAATCTTTTTAAATTCGATGATAATATCATTGCGAATTAAAATCTTAGGTATAAGTTAATTTTTAAAATCACGAACTTCTTCCTTATTAAGGACAAATTCTGCGGCTTCTTGGTCCACGATGTTTTGGCCTCTGTGAGTCCACGTCTGATTCGTATTCTTGCAAAATATTTTGAATAGCTTTAACACCATAATTTCTGACTTTCCTATGCCCCATGTTCTTGACCTTCTTTTTTGAAAAATCTGAAATAGCTATGTGCTTAAGGAAGATACCTTTAGTTACAGTATTTTTTTCCGTTGGCTAACACTATCTGTTATTTCACTACGGTTCAAATATTGCCAAAAATATAATTGTCAAAGTTTACATATACATCACCTTAACGGTGTGTGTGCTACAATTGCGTTCTGAAGTATTCCCGAAATATTCTGAATAATTTCTTCATGTCAGGGGTGTACGCATGGTCTTCATGGGCTGCCTTGATTGGGTTATGTAAAACGCTTGATTGGGTTATGTAAAGTAGCCATAGCAAAACGTTCAAAAAAGTAATCTGTAAAGTAATGAAGATAATACTCAGGGAGATATAATACTCAGAGATCACTGTCAACCTTCCGAGTTCCGAGAACTAACTTAAATCCCTTTAGTGCAGGCTACCGGATAGGAGCTGACCCGTGAGTTAGGCCGACCTAAGATCACATAAGCAGGCCATCAAGCGCCAAGTTGTTCGGATCCACTAGAATCCAAAACCGGACAGACAGACAGACTTTCGCTAGTTGTAGGTACATACCTTTTGTAAGTACATAAACGCTCGAAAACATTACCCTATCTTTTTACTTTTCCTACCGATTCGTCAATCTGATGGAATTACCCGTTTTTCCTTCTAAATATGCCTGGCTGGCAAAGAGAGGCCTAGAGATGTACCACCTATTTTTTACTTTTCCTACCGATTCCTCAATCCGAGGGAATTACCCGTTTATCCTACTAAATTTGACTGCGGGGCAGATACAGGCTTAGAGATGTACCGTCTGACACATTAATATCGAACGATCCCAAAACATCGACTCGAAATGGGTTCTTACTTTTCAGTATACAGGATGTTAGAAACGACCAGGCGTATTTTTAAGGGGTGATTCTGTACATCAAACTAAACAAGATTTTTTTTTTCATTTTGACTTTTTTATGAAAAAACATTTTTTTGGGTTTAAAAAGATTTTTTTGTATAAGAAATTATTCTACGTGATAAACGGAGTGGAGAATCATCTACAACTTTTTTTGATATTGATTTTGATTTTGATATTGATATTGACATGATATTTTTTGATGGTGGTTGTTAATGGGAAAAACAAACCTGAATATACAAAAGTTAAATAAAAAAATATTTTCCTATGCAACCAAGGCTTGAATCAAAAAAAGTTGTAGATGTTTTTCAACTTTAATGTTCACTAGAAACCTATCTATCGGGCCTAGCTCAGTCTTTGATTTCTAGCGTTCTGGCTACACGTATCGTGTGTTCTCCTGAAAAGTTATTTAGCAACGATTACCTAGACCGTTATGGCACCTGCACATAAAAAAATAGCCCTAGCCGCGTACTTTGACTTCTATAGTTCTGGTTACACGTTTCGCGTGTGCTCCGTCAAAGTAAGTTTGCCACGAGTACCTAGACCGTTATGGCACCTGCACTATCCAAACATCAAAAATAGGCCTTGCCGGGACTATTGTGGTCGCTACCATGAAAATTAAAAAAAGAAGAGGAAGATGCGAGTAAGGCACTACTTGATATTATGGGAAAAGTTGTATAATAAGTTGTCAAATATTAAGTCCACTGAAGCCATCAGATTTGTGAAACTACCGGCTACACAATTTGAAGAAATTTTAAGATTAGTAACTGCTTTTATAAAAAAAAAGACACTATTCTATCACAAAGTGTCACTGCAAAGAAAGGATTGGTAGTTACTTTAAGATTTCAGTTCCTTGATATTATATTATATATAACATAGAGATTGTAAGATACGGCGTGGACCTACAATCTCTACATAAGGTTTAACAACAACTCTTGTCCTTATATTTTCAGGGGAGCTTCTGTCTATCAAACAAAATGTAAAAATCGTTTTTTATTGTAGTTTTTTTTTATGAAAAAAACATTTTTTTGAATGTTAGGAGATTGTATTGTACAGTAGAATATTATACATAAAAAATAACTTAAATTCATCAACAACTTTTTTGATTTAGACCTATGTTACTGAGAAAAAAAGCTGAATATTCGAATGTTGAATATAAAAAAATATTTTACAAGGTAACCAAGACTTAAATCCAAAAAAGTTGTAAATGATTTTCCACTCAGTTTTTAATGTGAAATATTCTACTGTACAATAAAATTTCCTAATATACAAAAACATGTTTTTTTCAGAAAAAAGCCAAAATTAAAAAAAAAGCAATTTCCTTGTTTAATTTGATGTACAGAAGCTCCCCTGAAAATAATAAGGATAAGTTTTGTTAGGCCTAATATACATAGGTATTATTGTAAATAAACTGTGTAATGTTTTATGTGTTCAATAAATAAGTATGAATTAAACTGAGTTTGTCTATTCTGAAATCGTGCAGTATAGTTATTTAAACTATATATTTATAATTTATTATTAACGTATAACGCATAAAATTAAATTAACAGTAGGGAATTTTGCTCTTTATACATAAAAAAATCAAAACGAGTTTTATATGGCCACTTTATATTTAAAAAAAAATAAAATGTTGTTATATCCTAACAGACAAGCCACATATCCTGCAATAAAAAGGACTCAAGCCACTAAAATGTCTATTTATCTATTTTGGTGTAGATTCATCACTTTTACTTGAACTAGTGGAGAATTTTCCCTATCGTTTACTGAATCGTCAGAGCCAATATCCGAACCTGAACCATACCGTCTATTTCGTTATAAGTCACCTGTTTTCGCTTTAATGATATTCGATCACCTGTCGCCATGTTGACTGTTGTGGCTTATGATATTCTTGTTTTTTAAAAAATCCACTGGTTTGCAAGCCAGCAACAAGTTATTTATAGCTTGGTGAGGACATCTGTCGCGCAATAGCCGTACAACGGGGATATTGGTTTGAAACCTTCTTTATTTATTTATTTATTTAAGAATTAATTACTATGAAACATTGATTAGCTTATAAAAATAACAGGAACCGAATGGCTAAACCTTAACCTTTTGCTTATTTGTTTCTGTCACCCAACTGGGACTAGCCCGTTCTAGGGTGGACAGGACTCCAATATTACAATCAAGTTTGCTTGATTGCTTGGTTGCTTACAAATATACAAGTTTTAGTAAAAAGCTAATGACACTAAATTGCCCTAAAATGTGGTCTTCAGAATAAAATAAAAAAATAATAATAATAAAAAAATATTAAAAGATAATATAATAAATAAAATGCAATTCCATTATTTAATCGGCAATAAATATCATATAAAATTCGATTAAATAAAATAAATAAAGTTATATGTGAGAAAAGGAAGAAACGGTCATTAATATTTATTAATATAAAATTACCTAGTCTAAAAAGTATACTTCATTGTCAAAGTCAAATAATTTTTGGTAGTTAGTTCAATGTTAAAATATACTTAACATATATGTTTAAAAATATGTTAATAATTTGTGCACCTAAGTTTTATTATACTATTATTTCTAACATTTGATGTATGGTTAGTCTGTCATGATTCGATAACCATTTCTTTAGTTTATTTTTGAATTCCCTAAATGTCAAGTTCATTTTTATTTCCATATTGATCAGATTGTAAAATCTCGGCGCAATGAAAGAGTAATGTCTTTGTCCAAATGATGTTTTCCTTCTGGGTATTATTGAGCTATTTTCTAAAACTTGTCTCGTTGGTCGCCGGTTCTGAATTATTCCTAAATTTGAGTTACTGTCCAAAAATAGCCTTAAGAGGGAAGTTTTTAGAAAAAGTTGCCTACAGTCAAGAACTTTAGCTTCCTTATAAAGTTCATTAGTGGGATGGCGATATGGTCTACGTAGAATAATTTTTAATATAAATTTCTGCGCAACTTGCAATGGCTCTAGCAGGGTTTTACCACATCCACCCCATCCAATTATGCCGTAAGTAATAAGCGATTCACATAAAGCATAATAAACAGTTTTTAGTGTTTTGGAATCCAGAATATTCCTCAGTTCTTTGAAAACATATCCAAGGATTCGCACCTTCGTAGCCACGTTATGTATATGAGAATCCCAACGGAGAAAGCAATCTAGAGTGATGCCTAGATATTTCCAAGATATTTCTCTTTGTATAGGCTGACAGTTACAAGACTCTACGCTATCGCACTCGTGTATTACAATAGTTTTATTAGTAGTGGGTTGACCTCTGGTTGTTATACTAAATGGCATGTATTTGGTTTTGCCAACATTAAGCGTCAACATAAAGTTTCCTAGCCAATTTTTAACAATTTCCATGCCCTCGTTTGCTTTCTCAAATGTGTAATCCCAGTTTGAACCCTTGAATAGTATAACAGTGTCATCGGCATATGTGATGATTTTACCTACTGGTAATTGACATAGGTCATTTATGTAGACGAGGAATAAAATGGGTCCCAAAACGCTACCCTGTGGCACACCATACGTGAGATGCTGGCTTTTACTCTGGAGGCCCTGGATGGTGACACTTTGTACCCTGTTGGATAGGTAACTATCAAACCATTTAAGACTTGTATAGTTAATTCCTACACTGCTCAGTTTGCATAATAATATATTATGAGGAACGGAGTCAAAAGCCTTTGCAAGGTCAAGGAAAACTCCTAGACACTTGTCTCCTTTATCCACCGTTTTGACTATAAATTCAGTTAAGGCTGCTATAGCGTCTGTTGTCCCTAAACCTTCCCTAAAACCGAACTGATTGTCTGAGAGTATTTTATTTTCAATTAAAAATTTATAGAGTCTCGCCTTTGCAACTTTCTCGAAGATTTTGGAGATCGTGTTTAAAATGGAGATAGGTCGATAGTTATTGAGGTCCTGCTTATCTCCCCCTTTACAGATGCCATTTCACTAAAATCGTGAAAATTCAAAAATTGTGGCTTAGATCCGTTATTGCCCCGACCTCTTCAATTATTTGTGGTGACGATGAAACATGCAAGGTTTCCTAGGTGTGTTGCGACTATACAAATAAGCTGGACGCTGTACACTCACTAAATAAAATATCCGCCCTATCATACCTATATAATAGACTTTAGTAAATACTGTCGATATTTGAGATATTGACATCATTTATAATCACAATTATATATATATTTTTAAATTAAAATTCAAATTTGTATATCAAAACTATATAGTTTATTTTATTTACAAAGCCGTCCTAATTAGGCCCCGCCTATACTACGGTAGGCTTATTGTAAATGTATTTAGTGTAGATTACTTGTTTTACGGTATGATTTTTTTATATACATAGTGTCTAATGAATAAGAGTAATATATTTTATTTAGTAAAATCATGTGTAGGTACATAATAATATAACAGTATGTGATAAAATAATATTTAAATATACATACATATAATAGATAATATATACATACATATATAGATATACACATATACATACACATATACATACATAATACATATACGCATATACTTTATAGATAGATATTTAATAATACTATATATATATGAAACTTCGTCGTTTATTTTATTATATATGTTATTAGTGCTTCCGTTTCTTGTCGACCCATAGTCAAAAGTGACTTTGATGGGTTGTATAATACATAGGTTAATAGACTTATCGATTATCCGAGTAATCGATTTACGTCCCGACTGCCGTGACGCTATCCGGCGACCGGCCAGCTTCGCAAATCAGTACATTGATGTAATTACGAGTGATTGCAATAAGTGCGCGCATCGTTGTCAACGGTCAAAAAGTAATGTTTATTCGGAAAAGACAGGTTCTTACTCGATTGTGAAAAGTGCATTTACACAAAATCTAGCGCATCGGAGGCAATACAAGCCCACTCACGTTTAAATGGACGTTCAGGGACGGCTTCCAGGCATTGAAGTAAATATAATAATAATTATTATTATGTTATATAAAATAGTAACGTTGTCGGTGTCTCTCTCAATTTTGCAGCAATTTAGAAATACTACTAGGTTAGATCATTGTAATGCTAAATGTGAAAGAAAAAAGCTTCGGACGCGTAAATTTTCGAAACCAAATTTACATACAAAAAAAAATAATTTATTTTTACCTCGGTTTTTAAGGTTGTTTTAAAAAGACCTAACCTAACCTAACCTAACCTACCGCCAAATAGGTGTTTATGTATTATTTTTAAAAAAAACTACCGAAATGTATGGGTTTGGCGCTTTTTTGAATGCCTATATCTTGCTTATTTATTGAGACCGAATAAATATTATTGCAGATTCGGAATCAGCGTGGTGAATATAGTCTGGTGACGTTAAAAAATCAACAATCTAGAAGAGGTACCTATACTGCAATAATACCCAATTTAATATATGCTGTATAGGAACCTCTCCTAGATTGTTGATTTTTTAAAGTCACCCGTATATATTTAATACGCTGATTTCGAATCTGCAATAATATTTATTCGGATTCAATAAATAAGCGAGATATAGGCACTTCAAAAGTGTTAAAACCATACATTTTGGTAGGTTGTTAGTTTTTATCCTAATACCTATATTACGAACACCTATATGGCGGAAGCGATTAGATTAGTTGTTTTAAAAAAGAATAAATTTTATTTTTGGTATTATTCAAGTTTAGGTACCTCTTCTAGTTTGTTGATTTTTCAATATCACCTGACTATATTCACCACGCTGATTCCTAAATATATATTTTTTTTTAATTAGTTTTTATGTTTTAACTTAGGTAACCTACTGTCATTTAGGTGTTGATGAATTGTTTAAAAAAAAACTAACCTAAACTACCGAAATGTAGGTGTTTGACACTTCCTTAAATGCCTATATCTCGCTTATCGTAACTGAGCTCAGTGGCGTACAGCGCCAAAATGTCGTAATCAAAAAATAGCCGCCTGTCCTGTGGTAATAATACAGGTCATGATTTATTTATAATGTTCTTTTTAATGTCATTTCAGAAAATGGTTATTCTAATGTAGACGACCTGAAGGGCATCACTGGCTTTGAGCTAAAAACTGTTATACCGAACATATTGCATAGAAAAAAATCTCAAAATCATTAATTCCCTGGCTAATTTTACATCAGCAAGAAATCGACGAAGAAATGCCACTGACTGCGGGTCTTCATCCTTCTCAAACCAGCACAATAATAATCCCAGGAAAGATTTTATACTTAAGTGTTGTAGTTTTTGGATTAATATATATTTCATGATAACATATATTAACAGTTGTTTCATTTTGTTTTAATCCCAATGTATGTTTAATATGATATGTAGAAACTCATCAAGAGAACAGTAATATTGTGTAAGTATTTGGTGGGTTGCAGAATACGTTTAGTGGGTACTTTCATAACTCTTTCCTTATTTATTTGCAGGAAGGACATTCGAGTGAGTTTCTCCCTTGGAATATCTAAATTATCATCTTGTAACTGAAAAAAATGGAAGGTAATAGTTTCTCTCATATTTACTTTCATTTTTAGGTGGTAATTTCAAAAGTATTTGGAAGGCCCGACCCGTCGAATTATACATGCACATTGCACCTGCAACAGAGAGGAAAACCGAAGGGTAATAAATTTCCTGCGGTAGTTACTTTCTGAGGTGGTAATTCTAAATATTTGAAAGGCTTGTCCATTCGAACTGTTATTCATTGCATCTGAAGGTTAGAATCAAGAATATTTTTGTTGCAAATGAATAATTCTGATGTTCACATGGATTACCTTCAAAATATTTAGGTTTATGGCCAACAATAGAACGTAATTACAGCAGGAATACCTACCGTTTTTTCTTTCTGTATCAGATGGCGAATCCGGATTTTCTGATAAACAAATCCTCCCAAATATATGAAATTACTACCTACAATAGAAGGTAATTATGGCAGCAAAAACTTACCGTCTGCTTTTTCCTTTCTGCCGCGAGAGAATAATTAAGATATTCGAAAGGAGTTATCACCTACAACAGGATGTAAAAACGGGAGGAAATATTTTCCTACTGGAATTACCTTCTGCTTAGAAGGAATATCCTCGAATCGCCTTCCTAAATTGGGAGGAAAAGGCACAGATTTTCCTTCTGATACTAGGTGGGTATCAGAAGGAAATTCTGTATATATTGGAAGGTAAAACTAAAACAGTCAACTGAAATGGAAGACTATTCCTACTATATGCACCTTCTCTTACGGTAGGATAGTTTAAATTTTAGAAGGAAAATATGCGATTAACCTTCGTATTTAGAAGGCAGAATATTACACACTCCGTCCATATTAGAAGGTTTTTTTGGGATTTGGGAAGATTAACCTTCCGCAACAAAAGGTCCTAAAATTCTTCGGACGGAATATCCACCTATAAACAGAAGGTCCATTTTCAAATATTCCATAATTGCCTTCTATTTAGATAGGAATTAGAAGTAAAAGTGGTAGGAAAATGCAATTCCATCCAAATATATCATCTTTGTTGGTAGGATTTTTTGGAGGGTAATTTGCCAAATAAGAAGGAATTAGAGGATATTACTTCTGCAAATTTTCCTTCCTTTTTGACAGTTCAGAAGGAAATATGGAAAGCAAAGTTACCTTCCGAATTTTACCTTCCTTTTTGACTCAGAAGGATATTGAGGAAGGAAATAATTTTGATAGGAAATAGGAAATCGGAAGATTAATTTGTATACGTATAACCTTTCGAAATGGAAGGTAAAGTTGGACGGAAAATATTTGGAAGGTAATTTTGGATGGAAAAAAAAGTTCAAAATATCCATTTAATTTAGATGGAAATTTTCCTTCTGAGTCAAAAGGGACGTATCTATCTTCTAATTTCAGAAGATTATTTCTCTCAGTGCATTTAATTATTTTGGTTTTAAATAAATTTCAATTGGGCAGGTTAATTGTGAACCCCCTTAAGGCGATTAAAGGACAAAAACGCAGTTTCGCGGTTTACGTAAATTAAAAATTGCCATTAAGAATATTATAATCGTACATTTTGTAGTGAAAAAACGCTCCAGATTTCGCCTTCGGGATTAATAACTTTTACAAATTTAAAATACTACCAGGTATTTTATAATCATTTAGGATCCTTTAATTGAGCTTTAATAATATTTTTTAATAAATGTGTGAAAATCAAGAACTATGTCATATTTTTTGTGATTACGTGTAAATGAGCGCAAACAAAAAGAAGGATCAGACGACAAAGAAGCAAGCGAGAGAGCGAATACAGCCAAATATCTGTGACATAAACAATTAGCTTAAACTATTTTTGACTATTTCTTATAAATAAACCATTTTGAATTGATTTATTACAAAAACCTTCGATGAAAGAAAGAAAGTGAACCAGGTTCTGGATGTTAAATCGAAATATTTCATGTTAAGAGTATACTAATAATAATAAGGTAGTATATTAGGTATTCCGTTAAAATATTTGAATAAACTGATATAATATTTTCTACCGCATCATTGAAATTCTTCCTCCTTGGAAAATGTCAAGTGAAAACAGCAAGCGCTCCTTATATCGCCTGGTATTATGGTCGGCGTCCGCTTAAGCCTGCGGCTTGAGCTGCGTTTCTTGGTGAGCTCAGTACAGCTATCATTATAGCTGCAGGCGATATCCATTATGCTGTGTGTCCATTTAAGCTAAGCTCAATATTCCAATATTGCTCGGAAAGTGCGGAGGTGTTTTGATGTGATAACAAATAGTGTGAATATGCGAAATGTTAAATCTTAAAACTAAAATAAAGAGAAAAATAATTTTGTAAGTAATAATGAAAGACAAAGTCGATAATATTTAATATATGTTAGGTAATATAAAAATACCTTGGGAAAAAAAGTACAATTCATGGTCAAAACAATATATAACAACAAAGTTAAATAATTGTTAGTCTTTAGATCAATGTTAAAATATAATCAATATACAAATTAAAAAATATATTATAATAATTTGTGCACCTATGTTTTATTAAACTATAATTTCTAACATTTGACATTTGTTAGTCTATCATGACTCGATAACCATTTCTTTATTTAATTTAAAATTTCCTAAATGTCAAATTAATTTTTATTTCCATATTGATCAGATTGTAAAATCTCAGCGCAATGACTTTGTCCAAATGATGTTTTCATCCTGGGTATTACTAAGCTATTTTATAAAACTTGTCCCGTTGGTCTTCGGTTCAGAATTATTCCTAAATTTGAATTATTGTCCAAAAGATTGCGCTCCAAAACGCCTATATGGTATGAAATAATAAAATCCTATTATTTTAATATCTATTATTTAAAAAAAGGTGTCTGTTTTTGAATTGGTATACAGGTGTCAATATGTAATAATTATGCTCTTTATTGTTCAGATATACTTATTATTCTATCTAGATAGACTGCCATCTATTGATGGCATTCTAACATATATAAGAAATGAGATAGATAGCACTAATAATTGAATGGTTTCACTAATAATAATTGAATTGCACGAATTGCACTAATAATTGAATTGATATTATTGTTATCGCTGTTTAAATTATTGGGTGTTAATAATCAATCGGTCCTTTATAAAAATCCAGTCATTGTCAATGTTATTATAGGTGGCCAAATAAATTGCTATTACTTTCTACGTCAATGCTAACAGCGCCACCCGTATTTCGACGGCAAGAAATGGCTGCCAAAATGTCCTATAGGGGTGAGCAATCTAATACACTGCATAATCAATGCTGACACGCTTAGCATCGTGAATGACGCTTGCCAGGAAGCTGCTATATCTCGCGCTTTTTCGTTCTCGCCCGCTTGATCTCTGTCGGCAAGCGGCCGGGCTTGATGTTTTGTTTCTCGCTCACACCTCGGCTGGTTATTTTGGAGCGTTACCCTCTTCTCCCACTGAAGTTTTATTTAATTTTATGTTTTTATCCATAACATAATCGTACATAATAAATAAATAGCAACATTATTTTCAAGAAACAAATCCATACTTGGCTTCTAAATATGGGTAGAGACTTCAAACGCTATTTTTCCATCTTGAATTTAAATTTATTAGAAGTGCCCTAAACAGCTTTTTTGACGTGACAACGTCTTATAATTCGATGGAGCCGGCTGCACGCACGAAAAAACATGACTCATGCGGCGTTACCTCGCTCTGAGGCGTTCCATGAGAGCGCGGAACGAGCGACAAAGAGGCACAATCGGCCTCCGCGTTCGCCAGCGTTCGACATCTGTCTCTCTCCTACTTGAGTGAGCGATGCGTCCGCGTTGACAACTGCTATACAATAATACATTTACATGTTTTTGTCAAGTATGAAGTGCAGTGAAAAGTGAATGTGGTATCAATTGTTTATAGCAACGATAATTGCGGCGATAAAGGTAATGATTCTTTCGATATTAAATATATGTTCAGTGATATATTGTCGAATATTCGATAAAATAAATAGCATCGGTCCGCTAGTGCAGCGATTGTAGGTTAGGTATGCTATAATTGACAAAACTATAACAATAAGTTAACAAAAAAATATGACATAATTGTATTTATGCGTACAAATAAATGTAACTTGATCAATTCAATTGTGATTTCCATTTACCTCCTTCTCTATATCCATACAAAATATCTATCAAACAAATAAAATTAAAATTTTCTTTTGAAAAATGCAACCATTCCATCAGTATTTTCTTATGACGTTGTCACGTTCAACTATCGTCAGTAAACCGACTTTACAGACAACCGATTTTTTTGAAATCTCAATAGCCGTATCTCAAAGTGTATTTATGTGATATTATTTATATATGCATTATGTGACTGATATTTAACATTATCTGATTATTTGACTATCTATTAATTTATTAATTTTGACTATCTATTATGTCATTTGTCCATTTATTTTAAAATTTTATATTATTCAAAAGTAATATATTTGTTTTTAATATAATTATTTCTACGGCTGCTATTATAAAATGTTCAAATGTATCTAACTTTTAGTTTAATTTAGTAATTGTAAAACTTTTATTATTAAAAAGTGTTAGCCGTATGATTAAGTTTTTAGAAAATCGCTCGTTGCGAACTCCTGAAAGTAACTAATCACTAGACAACCATTTTCAGTTCGTTCAATACGAAACTATCTGCCTACCTCCATTATGAATAGGAATTTTTACAGTGAAACGGGTGGAGCTCGTATGAATGCGATGCGATATCCCCTCTATACGGCAAAAGAGGCCCACGTGTATTTTACTGCCTCACTAGGCCTAGGTCTGTGTCGAGGCAGTAGTCTAGTAATGATTGATGGTCCAAGAGCAGCCGTGTCTCAGCAAAATAATAAATATATAAAATATAATAGTCATATAGGACTAATACTATTATTAATAAATATATATAACAAAATATACAGGTATTATAGATGTCATATTAATCATGAAATAGCACTATACTGACATATTATTATGTATATTTATATAGTTATATGTATATTACACAGGTAAATTATATGTAAGAAATTAATAAATTAAATTAAAGCAAATACCAAAAAAACAACAACAATAATAATATTGTTATTACATACAAGAAATGACATGTCAATAAGTTAATTATAATGAATAAAATAATAAAATGATATTAATGACAGTTATTATTTATTTATATATAATCATCTTGAATTTAGATTTTTTTGGATTTTTTTTTAAGCAAGAAGCTTTTGTTGATTTTTGCTTTTCCTGCTCTCTTCTGTTCGTTTCTTTTACTCTTTTTAGTGATGGTTCATTATGCGCATTTTATTTTACGCGCCGATGTCATGTATTATCATGCAGGATTTTTGCAGCCGCAAAGACTTTGAAAGTCGAAGTGGATACGTCTAAGGCCAAGAGGATAAAATATAACATCAAGGGTAGCCGCACTGAAATCATCTGGGCAAAAATATTGTCGCCACTCATCATCTTCTACTTTATCTTCGTTGACTGATTACCGTTTGAGCGCTTCTACTTTCTTAAATAATATAAATTTCTGGTTTACAGTGGGTTCCAAATCTCTGTGATCGCTATCAGTGCCAGGCACTTAAATCTCGAGTCGCCGAGATGAATAATGACCATTTTCCCGCCGTAATAAACTGGCGAAAGGAAAGTTTTGATTATAAACCGCCGTAGAATGGCAAAAAGGCCGTAAATAATCCTCATTTCGGCTGGTCGGCCGCTGAGTGATTACGAAAGACGCCAGAAATACTCGTGAAATTAACGGCGCCTCAACCTGGAGCACAAAATGAGAATCTGAAAGGTTAAAATAATCGTTTTTTCACCATTCGGCGACAACATCAGCTAGCAGTAAATGATAATAAATTTGATTTCTGGCGTTTGTTTTATTTTCGTCATTTAAATCTTTTAATTTTTCTGAGGATTGCATCGATATTATTATTTTAGGAGAGTACAGTTTTCGGATTTGAATAGCTTTCATGAAAACACCTATTCCATAAAAAAAACAGATTTATATCGCCGAACAAATATGCGTTTTTTATTTTAGATAAAAGTTGGTATAATAAAAACGTCAAGAATGGACTATTGCGTATGTTTAACACTAAAAATTAAAATAAAAAAATTTACAAATAAATATATTAAATAGAATGAAAAAACACGACTGCCGTTTCAGAATGTTAACTACTGCATTTATAATTATTTTTATTACCATTTTTATGAAATACTTTTGGTTTATATATTTATCCATATAGATACATGTATATTTCCGGAATGTATCCAATCAGATATTTCACGAGACACTAAACACGATATATTTATGTTAAATTATTGACTTTTCGATATTTAGACATTTAGACAACTACTTACGAGATATTTAGACAGTTAAGGTACCTTATGACGCTCGGGATGCCAAAACGATTCTAATCACACACTTCTAAATCGGCTAAAGCGTTATGGCGGAATAAAGAAATGGATAGCATACATAGATGAATCCTGAACACATTACACTCCTTTTTTGTCGGGAAGTCGTGTAAAAATAGGTTATACCACGTGAAGTCGCTAGGACCGGACGTTTTCGTGTTGTTGCAAACGCGTTTGTCCAGGGAGGATTAACGTGATTAAATAATCGTCAGCTGTCATTTCGTGGGTAGGCCTTAATATAAGTGATTTTTATAATTAATTAAAAAAATGTGAAGAAAAATATATGTTAGCGAGTGCTGTATTTCAATTTTTCTGATGGGAGTCATCTTGAATTTTTCGCACGACATATTTATATTAAAATGTCGTTTAGCAACGGCAAAATAACGCAATTTACCATTAAAGACAAGTAAAGTCGGGCTTTAGCTAATGTAAATTAAACTAAATGCGAACATAAAAATTATCTTTTAATAAATATTTTAAATTTCACTCACCTCAAAGGGTTTTACTAGCGTGTCACAAATGCTTCGCACTGGATTTATATAATAATGAACTTTTTCGTTTAGTATTCGTTAAAAATACTATGTTGTGATAAATATATAAACAGAATCGAGCGCATTCAAATGAAGTTCATGAAATATCTCTGCTTCCGTCTGAAAATCCCATACAGCTCATCTAACTATTTCAATTTATGCAAGAAATTTCATATCCTCCCCTTGATTAAGCGGCGTGAAACTGCGGACTTAACCTTTTTGCTAAAAATTACCTTGACTTACTAAATAAAATTAATCTCCATGTTCCTTCCAAACTCAATAGATTTAACCCTGCTCTTCATGTTCCTCATGCTGGTACCAAATATATGCAAAATGCATTTCTGTGGCGAACAAGTGACAATTTCAATGACATGATTAAACGCTTTGACTTTGATCTATTCTGTACGAGTGTTAACTCAGCTAGGCAGCGGCTGAACAGTGAATTTTTTAGCATTAATTGTTGAATAATTTTTGATGCATTCTTAATCGATAGCTTTAATTGAAAGAACACATATGTTTCTACAACGTTATTTAAACGTGAAAACCTTTAATTGGCTCTCTGCTATGTTACTCCGGCATTGTTAAATTATAATTAGCTGTTGGTTTTCCTGAAAATAAATAAATAAATAAATAAAAAGAAGAATATATAGTAATACATCGATGGTTAAATCAAATTAAGTGAAACGAAGCCGGCAAGAGTGTACCTATTGAGAAATATTAAGGGCCAGTTGTTTGATCCTTGGTAATAGTAAAAATCTGTGGCAGTAGTTAAAATCGGAAGCAATTCTGCAAAAAAAGCCTTGTTTGATCGCAAGTTACCTCCATTCCGTATTAATTCGAGTTACTCTAGCATGCTGAAATTTACCAGCCGATATCGAGTGGTAATAGTAACTTTCGAAAGATGGCGGCTCCGAATCAGCTGCTTCAGCGCGCGCGTAGTGTCAGTTTGCTTGATAGGTTGCTGTCAGTCGTCGGCGGCAAAGCGTTTGTGTTCTGATAATCTGTTGTAAATACTTATTTAAAAAAGGATTTGGGATATGCGTGACAGTCCTAAAGGATTTTCCAGATGTAGCAATAAACTTTTTTGTTAGCTTCTTCCAAGCAGCGTCTTTCTTTTTGACGCTCACATAATCTGTTTTCTTATTTAAACAGCTGGAGGACATAAAATTTAAAAAAAAACATCAAGGAGATGCTGATAGGCCACCCTTTCTATAATCTGGCCGAATTTGAGGACCATGATTTTTCAAATATTGTGCCAATTTAAGTAGAGCCTTATTGTCAGATCATTTTATATGGTCTTATACCTGTACTTTTACTTTAAAATGCATAATGTAGATTTAATTTGATTATTTAACATTTTACCGACAATTTGAATATTACGATGAATAATATTACTACGTATCTTTTCGAATTACTAACTACTTGAAATATTAGGCTTCTATTTTATTTATTTATATTTATAGTTTGACAATCTAGTAGTTAATTCTTGACTACCTATGTATGTTCAGTGAAGAGTAGTAACGAAACTTACTACCTAACCCAATTTTTTTGACACGTCCAAGACCCGACGAAAATGTAATGTAATGTAAAAGTAATGTATTAATTATTATTATTAGAATTACGTCGCGGTAGTTCTCCACCCAATTCCGAAAGATGGTCAACTCATCTTCGCCAAAACGCGACGCTCGGATACTGTTGAATATTTGTTAATTAGATTAGATATTTGCGTGTACTGCGCCTTATGGCGTGTATTTGATGTAATTTACGGTTCTGGCCGTCCCAGTTTTGGGCGCTGACGTCTTTTTCGCAAATTTTCGTTCATAATCGAATAGTTACAGCAAAGAAATGCAAGTTCAAGTTCTTTATTGTGTGAATTATTAAAAAAACATACAATATTTAAGTAACAAACTGCCCAGAGAGCATACAACATTTCGTTTAAGAAGGAACTTCATAAAGTAGAAGCTATATAAGGCGCAATTAACAAGCAGTAAAACTAAAACCATCAACAATTAAAATAAACAATATCAGAAATGATCAAACAAAAGCAATAATCATCAATAATCAGATAATCAATCAAACAAATTTTTATAATGTTTTGTCCATGGAGAATCTAAATACATTGTAATTTCATTCAAATATAAGATACAATATAACCAAAACAATCAATAAAATAATTAATTCAAGCTAAAACAATCAACAAATGAAATAATCGGTATACGCATTACATATAAATAAAGGGGCTGTAAAAAAAGTCATTCTGTAAAATTTATAAATTCCTCAATAGAGTAAAACGTATTTGTTGTAAAAAAAATGCTTGAAAAGTTTTTGGAACGTCCTGAGGTTGCTATTGTCTTTTATGTTACATGGTAGGCGGTTAAAATAATAAGGCCCTGAGAATTGGGTACTTTGCCTAGCAGCGTTTAAAACCACGCATGGTAGAATAAAATTATTTTTGTATCTGGTGTTTTTGTTATGTATATCTTTAAATTTTACGTGACTTTCCTTTCCGGTGTAAAAATCTAATAATAGCCTATATAAGTAAAGTGATGTGAGAGGCATGATTTTCAATCTTTTAAAAATAGGTCTATATGTTTCTATATGTTTAGCGTTGGCGATAATCCGTAACGCTCTTTTCTGTAGGATAATTAATGCTTTTACCATGCGCTCATGAAATCGGTGGACAGCGGCAGTTAGCAACGCGCGATGAAACGAAATGATATTTGGCGCATTATTGCCAGCGTCGAAAATAAAATAAGGCTAAAATTCTAGAGACAAAGTCGAAGGTCCTCCGTTAAATTATATAATGTTCTTTGGAGGAGTCGCCAATGTAACTAGATCCTTGATTATTACAGGGTTCTGATTGGCAAAAATATCATATCGAGTATTAAGAACTTCCTTCCCACTCTTTTACTAAACACCTATATCAAATTCTAGGAGACGTTCATTTCTGCGTGGAACATTTCTCCGGCGCCACTTTACGCCTTTGTCGAGGGCGTAAAATCTGAGTTGGACAGCTGCGCTCTCGCAGAATGCTTTCGCCATTATATTTGACGTTTCGCAGGTGACAGAGTGCGATGATAAATGAACCGCCGTCTCTCGCTCGCGCCTCCCCGCCATTTCCTCCCTTTTTTCTCAATACATTAATGCGAGAGAGATGAATCCGTCGAATTGCTTTTGTTGCTCGCGTATTTCGCTATTTTCTTTTGGGTGCTAATGGGCCCTGTTGCAGTTTAGCCACTAAGACCCAGTTGTATAGGGTCAGTCAAAAGCACGGGTCAACACCCATCCGGCGGTCTCCACGCAGAAGTGCGAACCAGAGTAGGACGCTGGCCTGTGGTCCAGTCTCCCCTAGGAGTCAACCTTTCGGGCGCTCCTGGACGGTTTGAACACCGTGTGGCACTAGCCAATCGATTTTGCATGTCTGGTCTGGAAACAGCAATGTTTCCTACAGAACGGGGGTAGTTGTTAACGAACACGAGTGAATCAGCCGGGCAAAGGATGCCGTAGTCTGCGATAGATTCGGTAGACACCGAATCACCGCTACGTAAGGGAGAGGACCACGCAAGCGACCTCGATCCCGTAACCAGTCAGGAGGTAGAAGGAATCCTGTAGGTTAATTCCAGACGGAGATCTCCTTCCAAACTGGTAGTCAGTGAACTAGGTTGCTCCCTGGGTACCTTTCCCGGTGCCTCGCCGTATAGCGTTGATAACGTATAGTGATATAACGGGAGACAGAACGATCTAATATCGTTAAAACTTCCTGAGGTGATGGGTTCGCCCGTTGTAGTTGACAGCTCTAGTTGTTGCTCACGTCTCGTCTAAGTACAAGACAGCACTATAAGAATGCACGCAAGTACGTCCATATTAAACCATGTTCATTTGTTAGGTTGTAATATCGCCCCCATTTATTATTAGCACGTAAAAGCCTTTAATGGCATGTCCCACGACGGAATTATGATACGATCTACGACAAAATAACACCTAAGAATTACAAAATATAATATTTAATATGAGGAAAGATATCGCTGATCCATTTAGATCCATACGATGTTAACGAATATACAATAAAAGCATCCTACATATCTAGTTTTACCAGCTGATAAAGACTGCTTAATAATAATGTGGCTAATACTATTGTGTATAATAATGAATATAAAAAGACATGTAATGCGAACGAGCCCCCAAACATCAAATAAAATAGCATAAAACAAAAACATTTTCAATGTTTTTTAAATAAAAAAATGGACACGTTTGTTTTTCGTCCATATAGATAAGTATATTTCATCTAAAAGAGAAGGCACTCGCAAAAACAATATCCCCGATGATGTTTGTCAACATATATATTGTTCCATAGACCGAACAATTATAAATAATTCATTAACTTTTACCCAGTGGGTAAATATACGGTAAAGTGGACTGTGATTCATATTAGGCTATTCATATAGGTCTCCGCTATTCTTTTATTTTACAGACGCACAGACGCAAAGATCGAAAAGACTTATTAAATGGACTTGTAACACTTTCTTCACGGCAGATATTATTTATTTCCTCTTATTTTTCCAAATTCCAAAGCGTATTACAATATTTGTTATGTTATTTATGATCACAATGACTTATTGCCCGATTATTCAAATACTAGGTGTACAAATATGAAACCGATAACGACATCTAGCGGTCGATAGCCGAGTATGTATGAGCTTCCGAACCATACCAACTGTCTCAACTGTTCATTCTGTCATCTGTCAACAATATTCAGTTCAAAATTTGTCAAGTTTCATATAACAACGCATTTTGTTTCGCTCGTAAAAATGACGAATTTCGTGCCTGAAAACTCTCATTTGCGGAAAACATTGATTTTCTGTTTCCATTTGAAGAAAAACGCTTCTGAATCGCATCCAATGCTTGTCAAAGCTTACGACGAGCATGCTATTGGTCGCACACAGTGCAATGAGTGGTTCAATAAATTTAAAAGTGGGGATTTTCATGTGAGAAACGAGGAGCGTGGCCGGCTACCGAGCACTCGTTTAACATATAGAAAAAGCAGCACAAAGACTGACAGTAAGAGTATGGAAGCAGCTCTGCATCGCGAACATGTTCGGTCGCTGAAGAACGGAGCTAACTGACAGCAAGAGGGTTGGGGGCCCGAGGCATAAACCGACGACATGCGGGACACCGGCGTCGAAGCTGTATTTAACTTCTAAGCCAGTTAAATAATTAGCGCGAGTGGCGTGCAAGAGATAGATGACAAGGACTGTGCAGAGAGACGGAGAGCGTCCTTCAAAACACATAGCGACGCGGCAGTACTTAAAAGAGAGGCAAAACTCAAAGCCGCATGGACAATCGGGTACATCGTTATAATACAAGGACATAGGTACTATTATATAAAATCAAAGCATTGCATTATTCTGGGTCGAATTCTAGAAATCATTTTTTTGTTGCCAATGCAATCAGCTCATTGAATAATAACCTAAGTCTAGTTTCTCATTTGGCCGAATCCAATGTATAGACTGACTAGCTGACCCGTGCCCACTTCGTTGGGCGGTAAAACTTTTTACTTGTGATGAAATTATGAGTTTGATTCGGTTAGTACTGAGTGCTATGATTTATTTCCTGACTGCCAAAAAGAGGGTTATATTTTTACTGCATATGTATATATGTATTTGCATGCCAATTTGACTATATTGCCGTTATTTGTGAGTGTCTTCTTGTGAGTGTCTTATCTCTTTAACCATTTATGCAGTAAAAGGAAAATTATATGCAGTAAAAGGGAAAAGTCTTTTGTTTTAAACACTTGAGACGATAAATTTACTTACTTTGATATGAATTCATAATTGTTGTTAATATACCAATAAACATGACCTAACGATTTAAATTATTTTTTTAATATAAAAAACTACTTTTTGTGACTTAAATATAAAATTTAGACATATGCTGTTGCTGACTTTTTTGTATGCATTACCAAGCTCTATAACTTTTCTCTAGAACTCAATCATATATCTCCCATCGAGCAGCGTTCGTAAGAAACGTTTTCATTCGACCGTTTTTTCTCCGACTTACTTTGCAAATCCAACTACCACGAAAAAGTCTTTCCATTTTTCGGATTAATGTATAGCCTATGACATTCACAAATAACATGGCTTTCTATTAGTAAAAGAATTGTCAAAATCGGCTTAGTAGCCAGGGATAACTTCCTACAACCTCACAAACTTTACCTATTTATAATATTAGTATAATAGATGAAAGCTAGTTGATGTAATTTACCGATTTCAAGGCATTTATCGATTTTCAAGGCATTTGACCACGTTTACCTCCCAAATTGGATACGAAACCAAGACTGCTAGGTATTTACTGCAATCTTTTCTATATATTCATATTCATATTCATATTCATTTTATTAGTATACTGGTATACACGTCAGATAGAGATTCAGAACATTCATACATATTAGCAAACAAACATTTTTTTATCGTAAAGAAAAGATAAAATTAACAAAACAAAACGAAGAAAAACACAAGAATAATGTAAAAAGAAGAAATACAAGATAAAATTCAGAGATCATTAAATACTTTAGACACCAAACCATTTTAGACTTCACTCGAGTAATATTCCTCCAGTGAGTAAAACGCCTTATCTGTAAGGTACCTCTTAAGGCGTCCCTTAACCACGTCAATAGATTGCGCCTGCCTAATTTGCTCGCTGAGTTTGTTGTTAACCGCTGGGCCGGCGATATAGACAGACTTACCGAACATGTAGGCATGACTTACCGATATAGGCATGACTTACCGAACGTAGCATGCTGCGGGATCTTGTTGGATAGTGATGATGCACACCATTCACTTCAAAATCGGCTAGATTTCTGCGAACGAACACCGCTACTTCCATTATATAAATGGACGGCAGCGTCATGATGCAGAGATCTCTAAACAGAGGCCTAGCTCGCGTATCAAGCGCCACACGCGCTATTGTGCGGACTGCACGCTTCTGCATGACAAAAGCCCTCTGCTTGTCGGCTGCTCGCCCCCATAACTCCGCGCCGTACGTTAGCAGTGGATGAACGTATGCAAAGTAACACATGCGCAGCGAGGATAAATCGAGAAATGAAGCGATGCGATAGAGTGCATAGCACGCTCTTCCCAATTTATCACATAAGCATCAATATGTAGGTGCCATCGTAACTCATTATCGATTACGAATCCCAAGAACTTTGTTGAGGATACCTGAGTTAATTCTTCGTTAATGATGGTCACGTGTATTTCGGTTTTAGTAGGTCTAAGGCTGTCATCATGCATTCGATAGATGACATCTATAGGTTCGACATCTATAGGATGTCATCATGCATTCGAAATCAGAACTCTCACGGTAGGCTACTTTCACAGGAATCAGGCCGTGTTTTGGGGAAATTCTTCAAGGGTATCTCAGGACCGCTGCTTGTAATGCATATGTACATCTCACATTTTGGAAGCTAATGGGCCCTGTTGCAGTTGGCCACTAAGACCCATATGTTCAGGGTCGGTCAAGCTCACGGGTCAATACCCATCCTGCGGCCTCCACGTATAAAGTGCGAGCCAAGGTAGGACTCTGGCCTGCGGGCCAGTTACCCCCAGGTGTCAATCTTCTGGCGCTCCTGGACGGTTTGCGCACCGTGCGGCGTCAGCCAATCGATTGTGCATTCTGACTGACAGTCGGGGGAGTCTGGAAACAGTACTGTCTCCTATAGAGCGGGGTAGTTGTTGACCTTACGGCCACTGCTTTTGAAACGACCAATCGGCTACCCGATTCCGGGTGAAAGCCGGATAAAGGATGCCGTGGTCCGGGATAGATTCGGCAAACGCCGTATCACCGCTTTGTAAGGGAAAGGACTGCGCAAGCGACCTCGAATTCGTAACCATTCGGGAGACCGGAGTAAACTGGTTGCAACTGGTAGTAAGGAAGCGAGTGTCGGCCCGCTGGGTGACTAACTTGGATATCTCGCGGTGAGGCGTTGGTCTCATACGGGCATATGGCGGAACTTGACGGTGCACCGTTTGTCTTGTCCGGTGGACTGGTAGTCTTTTGCGTTCACCTCGCGGGAGACAGAACGATCAATATCGCTCAAACTTCCTGAGGTAACGGGTTCGCCCATTATAGTCGACAGCTCTAGTTGTACGTCTCACATATCGAAAGTCGTTTCCATCCTCTCGCACACATATCTTACGCAGACGACGTGAAAGTTAACTTCAGTGAAGAACGCGTTGGATGGCTTGAAGATCAAAATGGCAGGCAGCTTGCAAAAGTATTGTGTATCTAGATAATTACTCTGAACGTGGCTAAATTTAATTGCATCACATTTACGCGGAAAATAAACCGGATCAAGAATATATTGGGCCCTTACCTATGAAGTTGCTGTTATATAAAGGAAATTTAAGGCTAAAAACGTTGTACGAAAAATATTATTTAATTAATAGAAATATTGACCCCTAGTACCTATGCAGATTTGTCATTTTAATGGGAGTTCCTTAATTCCTCTGAATGATCCAATGAATGCTTTGAAGGCGTCTCTCGCCTACTCTTCAAAGTTGTTTTTTCAGTTTTAAAAAGTCCGTCTAAATTCCGATCAAAATTTTGATAAAAAATTAAACTCTATTGAAGCAAGGTCTGGCAAGTAAGGTGGGTGACCCAAAGTCCCCAGACGCAACTCCTGCAACTTTGCGACTGTTTGCAGTGAAATCTCTGTTTATACGTTGTCATGCAGAAGCAGTGGCGATGAGCGATTGACCAGGCTCAGTTATTTAATCACGAGCTTCTCCATCATTGTTTGCAATTCTTAACAGTACACATTTACGGTAACTGTGAAGTCAGACTGCAAAAGGCTGTAATAGAAAACACCGGCGCAGAATCTCATATTTGAAAATATTGCAAATTTTCAACTTTACCTTGGTTGCAAAAACGAAAATATTTGAGCAAAACCAAACGATGGAGAGGCAAAAAAACAGCTGATTCTAAAAAAAAGATTACCATAGATTTAAATTAATTTTTTTTTAAATTTGAACTTCCAACTCAAATCCATGCTATCTAAGTTTAAAGTGGCCAACAAATATTTACATATATAAGGACCCAATACAATCAACAACACATTCATCGAGAGAAAGAACCTTGTTCCCGATTTTAACCGCTGAGACAGCATCTCGAGGCAATTATTAATAAGGTGCCCAAAGCACTGGGTTTCACAATACGGAGCTGTAAGCTACTTCAGTTTGTACCCTCGAGTTCTACGCGATATGGGACCCACATTACGCTATGCACATGGAAAGCATAGAGAGAATGCATTTTCTGCGGTATCTTAATTTCCGCGAATATTTTGAGCTGTTAATCTAAGGCTTGCAGTGATGGTTTGCAGCCACTGGAACCAATACGTCTTAGATATGGTGTTTCTATATAATAAAATACAAAACAAGATTGATTGCCAATATTTCGTCGTGTGTGTTTCTTTTATAATTGCGTAGAAAAAGATCTCTGTTTATCGTAACTTCCACATACCATATATGTGCAAATCTCCACTCTATTCCGTGTGATGACCATTTTTTACCATTGCTTTAATAATATTGACATAAGTGATAATGCCTAACTCCAACTCTTAGCACACCTAGTCATCCATGGCCTATCCCAATCATTTCCTGTTATACAATTATGCTATTAAAGTTTCCTAATTATATTTACGTAAATAGTTATTTATGTAAACTCTTGTAAGTAATTCAAATAGAAAGTTATATAAATTCAGTATAGTAGAATAGATTGTTAGAGTCCAACAAAAAAAGGGTGTAATATGTTCAGAGTTCATCTATGTATGTTTTCCGTTTCTTTATTTCACCATAACTTCTAAACGCTTGAACCGATTTAGAAGTGTGATATTGTTAGAATCGTTATGCCATGCTGAGTATCATGGGGTCTCTTAATTGTTCAAATATCAAGTAAGTAGTTATCTAAATGGACAAATTTCAATAAATTACCATACAAATATAGTGTTTAGTGTCAAATTAAAGGTCTGATTACATTACGGAAATATGCAGGTATCTATATGGATAAATAAATGGGTAAATTACCAATATTTAATTTTAAAAAGTAATAGATATAATTATTGCAAGTAAAGTACTACAAATGATACCAGAAGCTAACGGAAAATCGGGTACCTCAATGATATACATATTTTTGAATAGCTTAGACCTTCAGCATAATGGATGATTATGGGCGAAAATCGCTCAATACATGGAAAGAGGGTCAAATCGCTCAATACATGGAAAGGGGGTCAAATCGCTCTCATCAATTTTGTTTACACTAACTAATAAACACTAAATTACATCAAGCGATCAGAAATGGTACTAATGTATAAAGATAGTTCGAAAGAGTACCTACATACAAATGAGTATAGAGGGCGTTAAATTTTATATAATTATTTGAGGTCTCAATACAATACAATACAATACAATCAATTACTCCAGTAGATAGGCATTCCTACACTTGGATGCGTTACAAAATTAAATACTAAAAATGTAATTATTAAAAACATAACTATCGTGATAGTTGTCATGGCTGTAATATTATATTCAATATTACCTACATACAAATAATCAAAATATACTAATGTGATTGAAGAGTCAGGGAGAATAATATATTAAAATAGAAATGCAAATTCTATGTAGAATAATCAAAAAATATATATTTAATTGTCAATCCAGCAATATGCCTTCGTTTTTTTTTAAATGAATAGATGTATAATAAATTCATATCATAATACCATTATGTTTAAAACTTTACTTTTCTTCATTAATCATTAACATGGAAAATAAACCCAGAATTTTCAAACTCCATTATACCATAAATTGGGTTTCTTACCAAATTATGTATAATTATCTTTTTAAATTGGTCCTCTCCAAGGCTTTTCATTTGCTCTGGAATCTTATTATAGAAGGACAAATTTTGATGAATAAAACTGTGTCGCACTTTGCTAAAAGATTCATTGCATCAATGTATCATATAAAGAAGATATTTAATAAAATCAGTCTTATTTTGTTGTTATGTTTAATACTTTACTCGTCATCTCTACCTCGCTATAAATACAATTGATCGCTTTCTGTAACGGCAGTTTTTTATTCTTTTTAATACTCGTATTTTTAATTTTTAGTAGTATTTTTTACCTGTTTTATTTATTTCTCATTCCGTAACCGCTGTATATTTTAGTAATAATTAAAGAAAAACTAAAAACTACCCCCAATTAGTTACATGAGGTAACATAAATCTGAGCTGTACAAACGCCAGAACTGTGACACTTATACTATTGCCTTTACGTAATCGAAGTCACTATATGAACACAAAGCCTACCTCTCTCCCTATTCTGAAATCAGATACATATTCCATTCAGTGCAAGATTGGGGATAATTGTACTTGATTCAACATTATCGCAATATCAGAGGTGCGATAATTTGATGGGGGATCTTTGGGATATCTCACTCTGTAAGACATTTCAACACCTCATTCCCCTCATTCCCTTCCTCGCATGCTACACCACCTCGTCTTTCTACGACCCCTTGCTATCCACAGGAGTGTAGCCTAGATTATATATATTATATATATATATATATATATATATATATATATATATATATATATATATATATATATATATATATATATATATATATATATATATATATATATATATATATATATATATATATATATATATATATATATATATATATATATATATATATATATATATATATATATACCTATATATATATACCTATATATATATATATATATACATATATATATTCTCATTTTAATGAAAGAAAGTAGTCTAACCTTCGGTCTGGGTTGAGAGTAAGTAAGTCTACTATGAAATATTTATATGGTTTTATGGCGTTTTCCGGATGGCTCAATACCGACACAAGTATTCAGAGCTAACGGCCAACCTCCAGTAATGGAAAGGTACTTCGAGAAGAAGAAGGATATTTACAAAATAAGACAAAATTGTGTAATGATATTTATATTACACAATTTGATATTACAAATAATGATATTTATATTTGTATGGTGTGTAACTTGTAAAAAAAAAAAATTTTCTTTAACTCTCTTAAAGCAAAAAGTCAATGGTGCTTTTTCCGACTCAAGTTTTTCTACTATATTAACCCTTATCGAATACGACTTTTTGCATGCCTAATTCTCATAAGGTTGTAGTTATTTTTAATAATTATGGAAAAAAACATGTTATTTTACTATTCATTTATATACATTTTGAAATGAATATCACAGTTTTTTTACGTGTTTATCGACCGGCAACTCCAACTTACATCTAACTGTATACATTGATCGCTTGCAACTGACAAAGAACTATTATTTTTATCTCTAAAAAGTACCTTTAACCATGACGCAATCATGACGCAACCTTGGCGCAACCCTAACGCAACCTTGACGACGCTAGCAATATCCGAACTTTTTAGTTCAGGTGTGTGCTTTTTAGCACACGCTTCAAATCAGAGGTGCCTGACCAGTTGGAGTAAAATGCCGCACAATAGTGATGCTGGAGAAGCACACTTGGAGTGATAAGTGTTAAACGCTCTGTTGGTAATGATACACTGAAAAGACAATCGTATGCACATTCGTGTATATATATGCAGTGTGTTTCGACTTGGTCAGCCTTGTAACTTCGCACGTGTCATACGACCGCTGCAGAAAACTACTGTTGACATGTCAGAGGTGATATGCACCGATAACGGTAAAATATTGGCATACCACAGGTATCTTCTTTGGGTAACACACTGTTCCTCTTACAATCCGCATTCATCTTGAATAAGGTACATATTCAATCTGAGGAACGTTTGCATAAGGTACATATTCAATCTGAGGAAGTATGACCATGTTTCCGAGTACCGATCAAAATTGCAATGGCTTCGTATACGGGACCGGAGAAATTTGCATATCCTTTCACTTCTATATAATGTCCTACACAACCCTACATCTCCCTCCTACCTCAACGAGGCTTTTACCGGATTAGGAAGTCATGGTCTCCCACTTCGTTCAAGTCAGAATAATATCCTACGTATCCCAAAACACAATACCACTTTTTTTTCCTACTCCTTCTCCGTACATGCAGCTCGACTGTGGAATCAGCTTCCTTTAACTATTCGAGGCGCTAGCTCGCTGTTCACCTTTAAGCAATCATTGAAAAAGCACTTCCTTTCACAATAAATATTAATCATAAATTTTAACCTTTCCGTTATCCCCTCCCTTTCCTTACTTTATTTTGGCAGTTTATTTATTTATTTATTTATTTATTTGTTAATATATCAAAATATGTATGTATATACATATACATACATATAATATGTCAAACTCAAAAATTTATTTATATATTTACATTTTACTTTAGATACACACACAATGTATATTATATGCTATAATTTCAAATTTAATTTTAGGCTATAATTTGTTGCCTACTCTTCTTTTCACACCAGCATGTTGGTTGACTGGAAGATATTGCTGTAGTGTAGCAATAAGTCCGCAATTGTACCTTATTTTATTGTGCAATAAAGAGATTTTCATTTCATTCATTTCATTTCATCTTGAAAAAATGCGCGTTCACAATGCTTTCCCTCTGCCTGGAAAGTAAAAACGTAATTGTATTTCATTTTCGAACATTTACATAATTTACTGCAAATATTAACCTAAAACATTAGGTTAGGTTAGACTAGCATGTCTACCCTATACAACTGCGGCTGCAACGTCGCGGAAACGTCGGGTGCTTCAAAATTCACGAGGTAAAATCGTTTCTTATCTTATTTATAATGTCAAACAACCGCGATAGTTTCCGATTAAAATAGAACATGTCAAAAGAAGTTGCAATGAAATCCTTAGTATGATTCTTGATACATAAATAAAAATAAAATAAAATACAAACGGAGCTGCCATGGAATTCACGGACCGAAGTTGGGCTCATCATATAGTGTTATTACACTTCTGAGGGGTCAGCAGTGGATTCCGGACTAACGACCGGCTGTGGTAGGTTTACGACAGCTGTCTTGCCACATGTGAGCGTTCACCTTACCACCCATTCACTCCCCCTTCGAAGCCATAGAATTTGAGATGCGGAAATCGCGGTTTTAGATAATTTTTCTAAGAAGATTACATTATAAACATTCAATCCTCGTATCTTCGAGACCCCAAATGTGTTGCTTGTAAGGCTACTGCAACGAGCACTTTAATTATAAGTTGTAATGCGATGTGTTGTTTAGGCGCCCTGGCATGTACTCCTCTTAAATCATAATAACTTAAAAATTGTTCAATTTCACCTCTCACTTAACTCCATTTGGGGGTCGATTTTCGCTATATTTACACACGGACGGCCCCCGGGTAAATTGTATCGCCGGGGCCGCGTGTTCTCCGGGCCTTGGCCCAGAATATCTTCATATAAAAGTGGAGTTTGATTTATTTGAGTGGTGCAAATATAAGCTGGCGAAAAAGCGCCAACCGGCGCGGCGTCCCATTTCGGGTTTGAACCCTTCTTTTATGGGCCATATCTCTTCAGTCCGCCTTCTCCCGCTATTTACCTTTGCAAAATTGTTTTTTTTTCATTTTTAGCCTCTGACATAAAGCTGATTGCGGCTTCGATTTAGGTTTGAATTACATTCAAAGGGGATCCCTTAATTTACGACAAGCGCCCAAACCACACAACAATTAATTTACTAGATATCGATGGCTTAGAACGTAAATGTGTTAAGTGACTTTTTTTACAAAAATGAGTTAAGTACTACATGACATCCAATATATTGATCTCCACATTCTGTGCTAATGTGGTAAGCATCTAACAACCAAGGCTTCGAATACTTCTTCGTAAAAACTGTGGTAAGTGCATCAAACAAAGTTTTTTGAAATGTTAATGTTGCATAATCATTTACCACTATTGATATCTAATCAAAATTTAATCATCATAAAATGCATATGTGTTATCATCAGTTGAAACAACTTTCTCTAAAGCATGCTTAACCCTATACATGCTTAATGGTTTTATTTACTCTTATAACAAATTCTAAAAGTAGAAAGATGAGAACAAAATGAAATATAAATAATATAATAAAAATGAAAATGTGGTAACTACGTACATTATTATATTACCATATAAAAATGTGGTAAGTACCACCTCTTGTCGGTTTTTTTAAATTAATATATAAAATACTAATAAATAAATATAATTATTATAATATAGTGTAAGCCAAATATATATACTATAGGTTAAAAATATTAACTGAAATTATTTCTTCATCTGTTTCGAGATTATTATACCTAAACTTTCAAAAAGCTCTCTTGTAAAATTTAGAAATTTGCACTTGACACATTTGCCTTCTAAGCCATCGATATGAAGACCAGTATGAAGCGCCGCATAGAAACTATTCAATATCTTGATAACGATTAGAAACAAATAACCAACTAATGTAGGTAACAGGGGCTACCCTAGGATAAGCAAATTAGGCAAAGCAAATATCATTATTTTGTGCGCATTTTCCATCTGGTATAATCCCAAAAACTAGTAACTATACTACATACTTCATAGTTTATAGTTTATTTATATATTAGGGTAAAAGTCAGACAGTTACTCCAGGAGGATAGAGGCTCCATACTTCATAATAAAGACTTGAAAACATGATACGGTCGCAGCTAATACATATAAGCAAAGTACAACCCCCTGCCCCTCTAGTGTTTGAACGACAACCGCGAAGATTGCCCTTATCGCCTGTGTAAAAATGAGGTTGGACTACGGCTCCCGGGGCAACTATCCCACTTTTACCCTAATCACACAGGACATTTTTAAATTACATATTAATAAAACAATATTATATGTTCATAAAATTACATACATTTTTTTAATTTAACGCTGTAGAAAAAGGTCGTACCGTAAGTGGCCACGAAGACCCATTCTGTTCAGGGTTGGTCACACTCACGGGTCAACACCTATCCGACGGCCTCCACACATGAAGTGCGAGCCTGGGTAGGACTTTGGCCTTATGGTTAGTTTCCCCTGGGAATCAACCTTCTGGCGCTCCTGTTGCGTTCTCTGACTAACAGTCGGGGGAGTGCGGAAGCAGTACTGTTTCCTATAGAGCGGGAGTGGTTGAGGACCTTACGGCGACTACTCTTGAAACGACCATCGGCTACCCGATCGCGGGCAAAGGATGCCGTGGTCCGCGATAGATTCGGTATACACCATTTCACCGCTTCGTAAGGGAGAGGACCGCGCAAGCGACCTCGAAATCGTAACCAATCGAGAGACTGGAGTAATCTGGTCGCAATTGGAAGTAAGGGCGTGAGTGTAAGCCCGCTGTGTAACACTCCTGGCTATTCTTACGGGTTTGTGGCGGAGCTAGACGGTGGACTGTTTTGTCCAAGTCTTCTGCGCTCACTTCAGGGAGATAGAACGAATAATCGTTAAAACTTCCTGAGGTGATGGGCTCGCCCGCTGTAGTCGACAACCCTAGTTGGTTCAACGCTGCTACGGATGTTACTTCCGTTTTAATTTTGTGAAGGCTATCGTGCCTTTATTTCAATAAATGATTAGGAGTTTATCCAGGTGCTTTCGATCTTCAGCAGAGTACACAAATACTGTGGAGACATAAATAACCCCTGGGGTCATCTCCGTTATAATGCCGCATTCGAGGTATTGGCTCAGTGCCATAGTACACACCGCTTGTCGACTGCTGGAACACACGGCCTGCGGTAGGGATGTCGCTCGGGCTTAAATTACGGCATGTTCAGGTTCGGTTCGAGAGCGCCCATTGCCGTATATCAGCCCACCTCTGCGCCATCGCCGCTGCAACTGGCCGGAATGGAACTTTAAAATATCGCTGCGGCTGCCGCCGGCGATATCATTAATATGACTCTTTTTAAACGTTTTATTTTATTGGATTCGAGAGAGTTTCGGATTTATTGGAGATGCGATATGATGCAGTAAATTTACTATTACTTGACACACTAATGTATTTAGATCATGCGATGTTGATGCACTGATTAAGAAAACGATAGAATGGAAGAACAACTAGAGTTGCCAACTACAGCGGGTGAGCCCGTCACCTCAGGAAGTATTACAGATTAGTCGTTCTGTCTCCCTGAAGTAAGCGCAGAAGACTCGGACAAAAACAGTTCACCATCAAGCTCCTCCACAAGCCCGTAAGAGGCCAACGCCTTAACCGCGAGATAGCCAGGAATGCTACCCAGCGGACTTACACTCACGCCCTTACTTCCAATTGCGACCAGATTATTCCCGTCTCTTGATTGGTTACGAGTTCGAGGTCGCTTGCGCGGTACTCTACATTACGAAACGGTGAAACGGTGTATACCGAATCTATCGCGGACCATGGTATCCGTTGCCCGGTTGTTCACCCAGGATCGGGTAGCAGATGGTCGTTTCAAGAGCAGTCGCCGTAAGGTCCGCAACCATTCCCGCTCTATAGGAAACAGTACTGCTTCCAGACTCCCCCGACTGTTAGTCAAAGTGCGCAATCATGCCGCACGGAGCGCAGACCGTCCAGGAGCGCCAGAAGATTGATTCCTAGGGGAAACTAACCATAAGGCCAGATTCCTACCCACGCTCGCACTTGTGAGTGTGACCAACCCTGAACAGAATGGGTCTTCGTGGCTAACTCAGCAAGGGCCCTTTAGCTCCCAGAGAATGGATGAAAAGAGAGATACGAACGAAATTCAGATTTGACAATGTTGAGTTGGTGGCCCCCTAAATTCGGGCGATGTTGCAAATGCTATCGTCAGTCCGAGCCTGATCAATCGCTCATAGCCACTGCTTCTGCATGACAACGTATAACCTCATATTTCACTGCAAACAGTAGCAAAGTTGCAAGAGTTGCGGCTGGAGACTCTTGGTCAATCACCGTACTTTCCAGACCTTGCTCCAAAAGAGTTTCATTTGTTTTATTTTATTTTTATTTTATTTTATAGCAAACTTACAGGTAGTAAATATATAATACTAGTATTTTAGAAACATATACAAACCAAACAAATTTACTATCCTATGAACAGTTTGCAATGCTTGCATTACAAACAGAAATAACATGAACACATTGATAGTAGATTTTTTTTTATAATAAAGCTAATAATAATATAATGGTAAGAAAAGTAATAATTAAATAAGTTGTTAATACGATTATTTGGATAGAGCAAAATAGAAGTATGAGTAATTGGATAATAATATTTATTATACATAATATGTATGATATAATACAATATTATGTTATAATATAGTAATCATATAGGTACATTAGGATGGCAGTTAGTGAAATTTTAAGAAGTAGGAGATAGGCTAGTTATGATCGAGTGTTTTATTAAATTAATAGAATCATAAAATATATCTAATCCTTTACATGATTTATCAAAAACGCGACACATTCTAGTAAGAGGTCTATTCGACCCGACGCGACGCGACGTTGTTATTGCAAGCGACAACCGAAAATGTTTGAGAGCTCCTCGTTAGTCGCGGTGGCACATGAAATTGAACTTTTTCTAGACTAGCTGGGCTGTCTAGTCGATTGTGCAAAATCTTATGGAGACACCTTATATCAGTTACAGTCCTACGTGTTTTAAAGTCTATTAGGTTGAAGTGAGAAAGCCGCTCAACGTAACCTTTTAGAGTATTTTTGAGGCCACATTTGTCCGACAGCATACGTGTGAATTTCTTTTAGACTCGTTCAATTCTATCGCTGTGAACACTGTAAAGCGGATTCCAGATCACTGATCCATACTCCAGAACCGATCTAATCAATGATGAATAGACGGATATTGTTATACTGTTATATACTGGATATTTTTAAACAGACGGATATTGTTATATTGTCGATACTGTTTTCACAATTTAGATAACTTTTTACATGGGAAAAAACAACTTTGAAGAGTCGGTGAAAACTGTCTTCAAGTTTCTTCTGTCTTCAAGTGTCTTCAACTGTCTTCAAGTTCTTTCATTGGCTACTGTCCACGAGAGATTTGCGCCAGAGGAATTAAGCATTTTTATATAGAACAGCGACTTCATAGGTAAGGACAAAATAATATTAAAATATCCATATATGTTTTTTATGACTGATATTAATTGATATATGTAACTGCCTAAAGAAACGATAGGTAGTTGGAAAAGAGTTGCATAGGGAAAACAAAATTCAGCCCTATTAGGAACACGTTGCAATCCAGTCACGTTTTGTTGAAGTGAAAAGCGAGACTAACTTTCAACGGCATTTATACATTTTAAGCTGTATATCACAAATCGTAAAAAAAAATCAAACAAATACCCATCAAAAAATCTATACTTCCGGGATTTTTGCAATCTGTTTTTCTTATATTGCGTCGTCAAATGGCGCCCAACGAGGGCCCATAAAATAGACCCTAATTTGTTTTGCGATGAGGTAAAAGCTAAATAAAAAAAGACTTGTAGTTTATAGCGAAAGAAAGTAAAAACATTCATATGACGTTTACTCGGCCAATAAATAAAGAAGAATTTGACATTTAAGTATATAAAAAGAAGAATAAACATTCTAAAGGTATTAATGACGATCCTACGAGTATAATTATGATTAAATGTTCTATACTCGATGGTCTTATTTATAATTACTATAATTATACTTTTAATATAATATAATTATACTATAATATTATACTTATACAATATAATAGTTCGATCGAAAACAGTAGCTTCCCCGATAACTTGTAAGTAGCAAAGTTATTGACCCGTATAAAAAAACTATCTGAATTTAAATTAGAAAATTACAGTTCAATTTCGTTACTGTCGTGCGTCTCAAAAATATTTTAAATTGTCCTGAAAGCAAGATTAATGGACTTTCTTCATAAGTTTGTTATATTACGTGAATATAATAAGGAATTGAGGAAATATCAATGAGAAAGCTACTGAAGATGTGATCAATCAAATTATTCAAATTTCGTTAAATATGGGAAAACGACATTGTCAATATTTTATGATTTATTGAAAGTATTCAATTGGGTTAAAAATTTAATTCTATTAACATAACCTGGTTATTATGGAGTTAAAAGATCCCACCCTTCTTATCGCGGGGTAAAAATTTAGTCGTCACTTCTGCCCGGGACAGTTTTACGCTTGAAGTCGATGGCCTTGAGAAAAACGACCATAACTTTTAAACTACTAAACGGATCGTAAAAAGAATAACTGTAAAATGATCGCATTGAAATTTGAAATATAAAATATTGTAACCTTATCTCGTCAAACAATTAAGATAATAATGAATAAATATTAAAAAAGTTGGCATTTTAAGCAGCGCGGAGCGCCCTAACCAATATTGGTTAGATACAATTTTAGCATTTGTAAGCGTCTAACCAAAAATGGTTAACTCACTTATGAAGAGACGGTTTAACATATATATCCAATAGAACATAAGTAGTAATATTAATGGAAAGACATGCTTTCCAAAAGAAGTACTTCACTCATGTGAGTATATCTTGTGGAGTGTCTTAAGGGTCCAACTTTGTGTCTTATTTAAGTGATAACTTAGTTACAAATAATAAATATGTTGAAATCACAACGTTCCCCGACTACTTGACATAATTAAACGTATAGAAACCGAAACACAATGAGCTGGGTTCACTCTTTCAACGTTGGCAGCCACGTATTTGGTTTTCTCCTGATTTATTCTAAAATCCATACATTTTGCTGCTCTGTCAATGATGAAAAACTTCCTGGAGGACTTGTAGAGGGCATGCAATGATGTCAAGATCATTAGCAATCGCAATCAATTGTATCAACTTTTTGAAGATGATTGTCGATAGCTTGAATAACATAGTTACCGATTTTCTTCCCAAGAGCCAAATTAAATAGCATGAAGCGTGTAGAAGGGTTCTGCTACGTTTTTAAGACTCTTACGCGGCACTGGATATTTACCAATAAAAGATTCACCATATATTGTATTAGTTTATTATGTTTATGGAGATATTTCATAACACTGTACGTATGAGTGGGGCGTAAGAGCAAATATAGATTTATTGCATGACTTTTCGGATCGAAAACTATTCTGGTAGGTACCTACCAATTGTTGTTTCGGTATAAAGCTGCAGACAATCGCATAAAATATTAGAAAATATTTTATAGGAGATGTTGAGCAGTGTAATGCTTTGTAATTGCTGTATGCCAGTTGGTAGCCATTCTTAAGAAACAGGCATATAAGCCCTTCATTCCACTCATCTGGTAGGGTTTCTCTCCGCCAAAACAATTGAAGAATTGCCTGCTAACATTGAGCGACCCGATTCACAGAGTTCCTAAATAGTTCATCTGGTATTTGTTCGATATCTGGTGCCTTATTGATTTTCAGTTTGACAATAGCTCGTACGACCTACTCATAAAGCCACTATTTATCAAGCCGACCATAAAGCCGACCTACTATCCTAACCACTATTTATTTCTTCAAATTACGTCAACCTTTAAATAATAAGAAAATCTCCAAACACAAGATGAAATCCATCATCGTAAAAGGTACTGGTTATAAACATAGTCGTAAATGCTATTAAAATATATACTGCAATATGCTACCCAACTATTCGAATAAGCTGGTATGTTAGGTATGTAGTCTGTGGTAACAATTACTACACTATAACAATGCTTTCTAGCCAGTATAATATTTTCTATAAAAGTTTATATGTACATTTTCTATAAAAGTTTATATGTACCGGGTTAACATTATAAATACATTATGATGTATATTATATGTATTCATATTGACTATACTTCTACATTTTATTATTACCTTATCGTATTATTTATATTAATTTATTATTTGTGCACGTGTATATATGTTTATATGTATGTATGTTATATATCATCATATATCTCAAATACATCTACATAACTCATAATGTGGCTTCCCTATCCCTTTCTCCTTACTTAAACGTTCATTTTTTCATAGCAGCTTTCTGCAGCTCCTTGCGCTGTAAGAAAAGATTTAGTTAAATTGTGAAAACTTTTAATTGGCCATAGATTCGTAATTTTTATGTTAGCATTAAGTATAAAATACTGTAAGTTTTCCGAAAAATAAAATAAAATATAAATAAAATATTATTTTTATTATATCTATATTAGAAACTCAATAAAAATATTATTAATATGATTATATCCTATCCAAATCTACTACGCCGTGACCGGGTCAAATAACTCACTCCGCTCGCCCGCCGTTAGGTTCCTAGGCGCTCTCGTTTGATGGCGTGCTGGAGAGACATAGAAGACCCCTTTCAGGGCATAAGAAACAAATGATTTGTTTTTCCAAGCATAAAAACACAATGCTACAGAATTAACGATAGACATGTTGTTTCTTAGTAGCTTGAAATAGTTAAAATAAGCTACATTAGGAAAACAAAACGCGAAACAGTGTAAACAATAGTTAGAGACAGGCTTTTAACAACTAGAGCGTCAACTACAACGGGCGAACCCGTCACCTCATGAAGTTTTAACAATATTAGATCGTTTTGTCTCCCGCGAGGTGAGCGTTAAAGAATTGGGAGGAAAACAGTCTATTGTTTATTTACGCCACACGCCAGTCAGAGGCCGACGCCTTACGGCGAGGCACCGGAAAAGGATCACCGCGTAGCCTCGCCCCCTGACTACCAGTTTGGAAAGATATCTCCATCTGGAAATAACCATAACTATACCTCCTACCTCCTGCTGGTTACGGGGTCGAGATCGCTTGCACGGTCCTCTCCTTTACGTAGCGGTGATACGGTGTCTACCGAATCTATCGCGGACCACGGCATCCTTTGCCCGGCTCTTCACCGGGTATCGGGTAGCCGAATGATCGTTTCACGAGCAGTTGCCGTAAGGTTAATTACCTACCCCCGTTCTATGGAAAACAATACTGTTTCCAAGCTCCCTCTGCTGCTAGTTGGATTGCACAATCGATTAGCTGACGCAGCACGGTGCGAAAATCGTCCAGGAGCGCCCGAAGGTTGACTCCTAGGGTAGACTGACCCGCAGGCTAGAGTTGTATCCGGGATCGCACGTCTGCGTGGAGGCCGCTGGATGGGTGTTGACCCGTGCGTTTGACCGACCCTGTACACATGGGTCTCAGTGGCTAAACTGCAACAAGGCCCCTTAGCTCCCCAAGGCTTTTAACAGAATGGAAAAAAAGATTCGCTGATCGGTTTTAGTTCCTTATAAAGTCGAATGGGCTACAATCAAACTTTTATACATATATAATGCCCCAATGCAGACACATCCTAATATTTCATTTCGTAATAATCTGCGCGATGTTTTATGTGAAGATACGCAGCCGCTTACAATGTGATACCACGAGATAAAAATAATATTTTTTCACTACTGAGCACAGCGTGCGGCCACGTTTTTATATGGAAAGCGGGGTATCGCGCGCGCGTACGTGATAACTCCGTTTTATGCGCGAAAAGTGCGCGAATTCAACAGCTCGGAATGGCGATAACGAAAATATTCGCGGAAAATACAAATTTACGCGTCCGGCCCATTTTCAGGCGGCCACCGCGTAAAATACGAGACTTATACGACCAAAAATTAAATTATTACCTATTTAAATAAAAATTCATTTTTAAATGATGCGGCAGTCGTTGCGATATGAGCTGTATGCGGATTACGATATTCAAATCGGTTTTTACAATATTCAATTCAGCATTTTAAATTCGATATTTGTGAAAATAATCGATATGATAAAATGCGATACGATAAATTTGTTTGTTTGGAAAACACAGATTTTTAATTCATACGTACTTGTTTTAATCGAATAATTAATGAGTGAACAATTATTGTTTCCACTGATTAAATAATTGACCAAATAAAAAGAAATGACAACGATTAAAATCTATATATCTATATATATATATATATATATATATATATATATATATATATATATATATATATATATATATATATATATATATATATATATATATATATATATATATATATATATATATATATATATATATATATATATATATATATATATATATATATATATATATATATATATATATATATATATATATATATATATATAAAACAAAGTCGGGTTTGGTCGAATACTTATAACTCGAGAACGGCTTGACCGATTTTCATGGTTATTAATTAGTTGTATTTGTCTCTGTCCCGAATAGCAGAATAACTATTAAAAACATTGGAAAATTAACGAAAAAATAAAATAAAAAAAAAACATTTTCCCATACAAAATGTTCATGGGTTTCGTAACTGTCAAACATTTAATGTTCATCCCGTCGATACGGGAAACTCCACCTCAAATAAAAGAAAGTAGTTAAATAAAGGTTTCGAATCGACAAGATATATCCACAATATTCGGACCACAATTATAACATACTTTAATTCAATCATGTCATGCTGACACGCGATTAATATACTTAATTTTTTACTTTTATATTTCTTTTTGTGTTATTATCTTAATAAAGTAGTGAACTTAATATTTATTTTGTATTCATTATATTACTTCCATAGTATTCAGTATCCAGTATCCAGTATTAAATTTATTTATTCAAAATATACAATAAAAGCATGAATTATGAATTAGAGCTAATTATCGCATATTAGAATTCGTCAGTTTAAATGTAGATATAAAACGATTAAAGCATAAATATTAATTCGACAATAGCGTTGACTAAAGTCGGCTTTACACGGCAGACAAATAAAATTAAAAAAATGAGCTGAGTCCATGTACATCATGTATACATATAAAATAGATAATTATTATAAGAATATTAATAGTCACCAATAAAATCATAAAATCATCATTTCATTCGAAGATGGCTTATGGTATCCTAACATGGGGTAATGCACCAGATAGCCATCGTATTTTTATACTGCAAAAGCAAGCTCTCAGGACGATATTTGGGTTAAAAAGAGACGACCACTGTGCTCCGATCTTTAAAAATAAAAAAATATTAACATTTCAATCTGAATTTATATATCAGTGCATAATTTATGCGAAAGCAAATTTGAAAAACGAGGAAAAGCATTCGAGTCTGCATGAACATAACACTCGCAATAAAAATAATGTAGTAATCCCTAAAGTGCGGCTTTCTTTATACCAGAGATCATATTTATATTTGGGGTTTAAATTTTTCAACTCATTGCCAGCAGAAATTAAAATACTTCAAGAGGTTGCATTTAAGAAATGCATTAAAAGAAACTTAGCCATGCATGCTCTCTATAATTTTGATGAATTTGACAAGGCCGTCTTAGTTTTTAAAAAATAAATTAGCTTTTATCAAATTTGTTCTGTATTTTGTCACAGTAGTTTTGATTTTATTGTAAAACTTGTTGTTTATTAACTGATTATTTTAAAATTTCTTGATTGACTTTTTTTAAAACTTATTGATAGATTATTTAAAAATGTTGTTTACATTTTTTTTTGTTTTGTTATTTGAGTCTGTAAGATTGAATTTTTATAATTGATCCGATGGTGTCTTGCTTTTACATATAAAAAGTATATGTACACGTAATGAAGTTGTAATAACTTCTAGAAAATGTAAAATGACGTATTCCACAGTATGTACTTTTTGGAATTAATAAAATATGACTATGACTATGACTATGACATAAATTAAGTTCAGCTAATCTGTAACACGACATTTATTGACCGTTAGGCGGTACGAAGTTCGCCGGGTCAGCTAGTAAATAAAATAGAATGGATGACTAAATAAATAAAAGTAAACCTAATATACACAAAAAAAAAATTATAGCGAGGCACCCGCAATTTTATGCCCAGAATCATAAGTAAATATAGAAAAGAAAGAGAAACTGAGAAGAACTTCACACACTGTATTTTATCCAAATTGGTCGAGTAGTATCGTATACATGTATGTATCTCTATCACGTGACTAAGGAGATCACCTAGGTATTTTTTTTTACCCACAAGGCTGGTACCTTTTCGTGGGACCCACTTGTTGAGTAGTGGCAACATATTGTAGGCGGGCGTTTTCGTAGCATCATGCGGTCAGACATGCAGTCACCCATCCAACCAAGTACTGACAACGCCCAAGTTCGGTAACTTATGCCAATCGGTGATTCAACGCGGCTACGGACACTATTACATTACATTACATTACATTTTCGTCGTGTCCAATTGACGGCTAAAAAACGCTCTTGGACGTGACAAAACAATTGAGTTAGGTAGTAAGTCTCATTACTACTCTATTCTAAACACATAGGTAGTCAAAAATTTAACTACTAGATTGTCAAACTATAAATACAAATAATCAAAATAGAAGTAATAGTATTGTAAGTAGTCAGTAATTCGAAAAGATACGTAGTAAAATTATTTATCGTGATATGCAAATCGTCAGTAAAATGTTAAATAATCAAATTAAAGCTACGCCAATCATTTAAAAACAAAAATTACAAATATAAGACCATATAAAATAATCAGACAATAGGGCTCTCCTTTTTAAGTAATTTAAATGGGCATAGCCCTCAAATTCGGCCACATTATAGAAAGGGTGGCCTATCAGCATCTCCTTTGTTATTTTTTTTATTTTATGTCCTCCAGCTGTTTAAAATTTGTAGGGAGTAGATTATAGAATTTAATACTAAGGTACAAGTAACGGTTTACACTACAAAGAAGAGGCATAGAAACCCACAATTTTTCAATTTCTAGCATTTCACATCGTGAATATCCATTAGATTAGATATGTGGTTATATTTCCCGAATATTAGTAGTTACGTTATGTAGCATTATGATTGTTGTAGATACCTAGTTTTTAAAAGAATAAAAATGATTATGATTTTGTATTCTAGATACTAAAGTTTCCTGGTAAGAAGTACCGGGCTACTAGCTGACCATTGACCTAACCACACAGTGGGTAGTTACAAAAGACCTTACAGATCTAGGTGACATCAAGGGCTGAAACAAGCCCCCCACTCTATCTACTACTACTACTAAAGTTTCCAAATCGATTTCTTGCGTCGTCCCAAAATATTCTTCATTCCGATAATGTACTGTGAACAAGAATACACGAAAGATTTAATAAATAATACTGCATGAAAACGACATTCAAGCTAGTCAAACTACTAAGCAGGAACCAGCGAGCTTATTATTATTCTAGAGACTAGAATTTTCAAATCGATTTCTTGCGCAATCACTAAACCTCCTGCATTTCGCGATAATAAAAAGTTATCGCATCAAACAACATTCAAGCTACTAAAACTACTAAATAGTACCCTGACAGATTATGATTTTTATTCTATACACTGAAATTTTCAAATCGATTCCTTGCGCAGTAACTAAACCGCTAAGTTACTAAACAAGAAGTTACGAAAGAGATAAAAAAAGTACTCACATAAAAACTACTTTCAAGCTACTAAAACCACTAAATATTAACTAGACAGATAAAGATTTAGATTCTAGAGACTAAAATTTCCAAATCATTTCCATCATTTATTTATTTATTTTTTTATCCCTAGTATTACATGATTTTTAAATTTTCTATAGTATAATTTACATGATTTAGTCGTACATACAAAATGTAGAACCCAGGAAATTCATTATTACCTACATACAAATACATTAATACATACATTAATTGCATTAGAGCCTAAATAGGGATAAACAATTCCTGGACACGATAATAATACTTCCTTTAGTGCATAAAATTTCTCGCATTGTCGAGTTCTCTGTTCAAGCCATTTCGTTTTACTGACCAATTTCTCAGCTCTACGGACGGAGCAAGAGAGCATTTTTATTGTCGGTGCAAGCGGCGCGTCCTATTCTACCACAGTAACTGCCTTATTTCAGCATTCCATGCAGCTGAGAAACTATATATGAAATCGAAAGCTCTCTCGGTTGTCTGACTTTACCTTATAGATAATACATAAGATAATACAGAAAATTTTAAGGAAAAAATTAACCGACTTTAAAATGTTTTATAAGTGCAGCAGCCATGTCATGGTGAAACTTAGAACGGGCTATCATAAATATTGAATGCGTATACAAAATGTTGTGCCTGTGCTGTTGGTCGTAGAGGATTTCCCTCGTTGCCGAAGCCAACCCTGGGTGCCGCAGTCCTGTCTTGGTAAAACTTAGAAGGGGCTATCGTAAATGAATGCATATACAAAATTTCGTGTCTGTGCTGTTGGCCGTTAAGGAGTCCTCTCATCGGGAGCCAACCCCGAGTGCAGCAGCCCTGTTATGGTGAAACTTAAAACGGGCTATCATAACTGAATGAGTATACAAAATTTCGTTTCTGTGCTGTTGACCGTTGAGGAGTTTCCTTATTGGAAGCCAACTCTGGGTGCCGCAGTCCTGTATTGGTGAAACTTAGAAGTGGCTGTCGTCAGTGAATGCATATACAAAATTTCGTGTCTGTGCTGTTGACCGTTGAGGAGTCCCCTCGTCGGGAGCCAACCACGGGTGTAACATCAGGTCATGCTTACCATAAAAATAAATGCATTGCCATCGGAATCAAGTCAACATGTACATTTTTAACTTGATATGGTAATATTTGAGGAGTTCCCTCAATTCCTCAATGGATCCCATCATCTAAACAGGATTTTAATAAAAATGAGACCAATCTGCAAGTACCTACTAATCATTTCAAAAAAATATTTTTTTTTCAAATCGGTTCATAAATGGCAGAGTTCTGAGGTAACAGACATTAAAAAAAAGACATACAACCGAATTGATAACCTTCTCCTTTTTTTGAAGTCGGTTAAAACATGGATTTTACTGCGTGAATTTTGAACACGTTGAAGAATAATTTTAGCAGTTATAATGTGAAACCGAAATTGGTAAACTAGTTGTGCACTCGTAAATCTGTACATTGCGACATGTTTTACCGTAAAATTTTCGATTAGACGAAACGCCATTACAAGTAATACATTATCATTTTCCTGGACTCCAAAGCTTTGTAATATTATGGAAAACTCTCAGTATTAATGGTGCAACTGCAGGGCGAAATGCCTCAATCGTAGTCAATAGTCCACAAAAGATTATTGTATAGTATGTGCTTATGAAATCGAAGACTATCTTTACCGCGTGAAGTTTCTTTTTATTTTATTTGTTGTGTGGGGCTTTTTTTAAGGTCTGTATGAGCCTTGTAGCACTGCGACCATTGCTGATCTATTATGTTCGCCACCTACTATAGTTCTGTGTCATTTAAGAACCGCAACAGGCTTTTGGCGCCAGATTGTTTTACCTCCTCAGGTTTTTTTTTTTGGCAGTAGTCTTTATTCATAAAAAAAGATACAAATTACATGTCACAGTTCCCCAGTAAGGCTAGTGCCTTTTCAGTGGGTAGTGACCACCCAAGTGGAGGTAGTGACCACCCAAGTGGATGTATCTTTTACGCATCAGCGGGCCACACTCGACATGATGTGCATGGGAGTTTCCTCTGCTCCTTGGTAGAACCTGCACATTTTTGTGTCTCTGAGCTTGAGTTTGTACATGTGTTTGTTAAGGCCACAATTTCCCGTGAGCGCCCTCACCAGCATGCGTAGATTGTTCGTATTTAGCGATAAGGCCTCACGGGCCGTCTTAGCATGTTGTTCTAGTGGTTGACAGATTGTTTTAAACATATTTGTTTGAGCATTAGGTTTGCAAGGCTTTTTGGTACGCCACAGAAAGGTTCAGGGCTGTATAACGTTCCCTTTGCTCCCATCTTAGCAAATTCGTCGGTTTTTTCATTTCCCTCAATTCCTGCATGACCGTGAACCCACCTTAGAATTCCGCGTGAAGTTTGTAGCACCCGAAGCTTCGGCAACGTTACAGCCGAAGTTGTCCAGGGTATATAGTCCATCCAGGGTACGCCGCCTTGATATAAATGCTATATATAGCACTAATAATTGAAGGTTATTATTGTCATCATTAATTAAAATTATTGGGTTAAATTACAATCCATCAGTCCTTTATAAAAAAACATTCAAAAATAATGTTATTATTGGTGGCCAAATAAATGGCTATTAATAAATTAAAAATATAAATTTACCGCATGAAGCTTGTAACACCCGACGTTTTGGCGACGTTGCAGCCGCCGTTGCAGCCGCTGTTTGCAACGGCGGCTGCAACATCGGCAAAATATCGGTTGCTACAAACGTCACGCGTTAAATTCGTTTCATCCTATTTTATTCTCCACACCTATCACAGAGGCAACGTGACCACACACATCGGGGGTCACGGTGAGTTCAGGGCCAAGCTATTTGGCTTTGGACTCAGTGACGATCCCTGGTGCCCGTGTGGCTCCGGTCGTCAGACCGCAGAACGCATCATTTGGACATGCCCTAAGCTGGACGCTGCACGGGCAAACATGATGGATGTGGTTGGGGCGTGCGTCGGCAGTCTGCCGATCTGGTATGCGGATCTCGTGAGTTGCGAGGTTTGCTACCGAGCGTTCCGGGAGTTTGTGGACCACTGAGTGTCAAACTGGGAGGATTTGAGGCAGCGGGGCTCTCCTCTGGGGAGGGCCTCCCCTATTAACGGTGCTGTCCAGAGGCTGCGTCATCACCCGAAGTCGCCCATTTTGTATTGTGACGTACCTAGCCGCCCCTGTGGGTGCGTGCCTTCTTGCAGTTTCTCCCGATGTAGATGCTCCCGACGGAACCCCTGCCGTTTGCAGCCGGAACCCGGGACCACTCAGTAGCATGGATTCACCATCTCATCGCCTACCATTCACCCTACTAAATTATAATTATTTCTTTTTTTCTCTTTTTTCTTCACTCTGTTTATAACCTTGGTACATAAGCTAAAACTTGTATATTTTATAATGTTAGATAGTAAGTGAATTGTTGACATTTCTATGATTAAATAAACGGTTCACGGGTACCGGAGGGGGTAGAAACCAGGAGAATCTTCCTCCATATCTCCGTTCGTCCACCCCTCACGTAATACCCTTCGGGTACGCGTGAGGTTGTCGATGCACGATATCCCGGGCAGATAAAACGACCCAATTCGTTAGAACTGCCCGGGTGGTGGGCGGGGTTTCTCCCCCCTCCTGTCACCGCGTAGCGTAATAAAAAAAGAGGCAACGTGAAATTTTAAATTCACACTCTCTGTCCCTCACCGCTATAATCTGAGTAGCAACATCTCCAGTATGCCGCGTACACGAAGATCTACATCGGACGTCAACTAACTTCAGTCTACTTTGGAAAACGGTAGTCTTGACGTTTTTATCTTATTTATAATAAACTAAACTTTATAATTCTTACATATAATATTACAAACTAAACTTTATAATTTTTATATAATAATACGTACATACTTTTCGGAAATTTTAAAACCGCTGTAAGGGTAGATGGCATTGTATCGTCTTATCTTACCTGGAATAAAAAGAAAAACATAGTTAATAATAATTTCTGATCTAATTATTGGGTGTCTCAAAAGAAAGTTTATATTTTTTAAATTTACTACGTAAACGCAACGAATCCGAGGGGCGCAGAGGGTACTTCAATCGGTAGCCTGGCTCTTGGGAATTCAGTCACTATAGAGCGCTTCTCGGCAGCGACCGATCGTTGTGCGTGCAAAATTTTTACAAAAACCTTGATTAAGTTTTACAACACGACTGTAGCGCGTAGAAGATTCTGCAGTATTCGAGGTTTTCGACAAATAAATGATGCGCCAAGCATATCTCTTATTCGAAAAAGATCAAAAAGTTTGAAGAGACCGGTACAACATTGGAAAAACCAAAATCCGGGCGACCAATATTACCAAAAACGGTAGAAAACGTGGAGAGTGTTAATCAGTCTGTTCGTGACGATCCTAACCTTTCAATTCATAAGCGCGCAAGTGCTTTAAATGTGCATAGATCATCATTACACCGTCTCTTGATCAAAGATCCCTTCCTATGTGAGCTAACCATTCTTGGTTAGACGCTTTCCGCGCTATGCTAACTGTAATATTTATTCATTATTATCTTAATTGTTTTACGAGATAATGTTGTAACGTTATAATATTTCAAATTTCAATGCGATCATTTTGCAGTTATTCTTTTTACAATCCGTATAGTAGTTTAAAAGTTATGCGCAAAACTATCCCGGGCAGAAATTTTTACCCCGCCATAGGAGGGGTTAAAGCGGCACCTCTATACAATTCAATTGGTTCAAGAATTAAAGCTCCAGGATGCTAGTCATAGGCTTGACTTCGTAATCCAGGCAATTGAGCAATTTTCAACGTTTAACAACATTTTGTTTTCGGACGAAGCTCATTTTCACCTTAATGGGCACGCGAGTAAGCAGAACTGCCGCTACTGGAGTGCAACAAATATGAAGCACAAGGATCAGAAACCCCTTCATTCGCTTAAAGTGACCGTATGGGCTGCGATGTCGGCGCGAGGAATTGCCGAGCCCTCATAGGAAATTTTACTGTTCGACTAAATGAGTACCGCGAACGCGAGGGTTTACATTTTTACGGTATTATTTTTAAGAAATAAATTCCCAAATTATGATTTTTCGATAGATAGCCTTACATTTTTTGTAATCGATCCACTAAATATAAACTTTCTTTTGAGACACCTTATATAAGGCAATCCATAACTAGACATAGAAGTAAAATATTTATAATGTATAGTATATGGTAAGTACAACTAGGTGACATAGTGGTTAGGTCGCCTTATCTTATATTTTAAGGTTGTGGGTTCCATTCCTGGCTAGGTTTCCATTTTCCGTTTAGATTATGTAAATTAACGGAATATTAGTAAGGATATTATTAACAAAATATTCAGAAAAATTAACTATTTTATTTATACTTTAACTCTATTTTTTTTCAACACAATTTTAAAACGGAAGATTAAATGAAGATATTGCGTTTGATTTCGACTATGCATATTGCCCACGGCTATGTCATAAATGCTTAGCATAAATTTTCACACCAATACATAACGACTGATATTATATTTGTGTGGGTTTCTCCTACAAAATTTAACTCGCTAAAAACCAATTAAAGCCAATAGGATTAAGGGATACGAGTTATCCATAGTGGCGATAGAGCTCTCTCGCTCGCATGCGCTGCGAGTATGGTGCAACAGATAGAGTAGGCTTGCTACTCGAATCTACGAGAGGAAGGGACGTAAGCGGACGGTCTGTCTACTCGCTCGCATTGCATCGATGCCAGGCGACGATTTTTCATTTGAGGGACGCGCCGCGTCGATTCGCGCCATTCCAATGTCGCGAATTTGACATGCATTCGGAATTCAATGTTTTTATCTAATTTTATACTTTTGTTATTCTCAGAGTTAGGCAAGCCAGGCTTTTAGCTACTATAACAGTACCGCCACTGGTTACAATAGGCCTCATTCCCGATGCAGACGCGTACGACTGTGTTTGTTTTTAATATCTTGTGAATTAAATATGTGGATAAGATATTTATTATTTATCTCATAAAAAAAATATTTTTCATCCTTTTTTATTTTGACTTTTTTTCGAATATTATTATATAGTAAATACAATTTATTTATGCATTTACCTATTATTACCGATTGATCACATATAGTCCTAAGAATCCCCGTTAGATGTGCATAGCGTCGTTTGTTATTTAAGCTATGTCGATCCCAAGTTGCTGTTGTTCAATATTCTATTTCTTTATTTTTATATATTTTCATAGAATTTTGTGTACAAGCATTAAATAAATACGTAAAATTGATGTTATTGCCCGCGAATTATGACTTTTTACTCATTCGTGACCTCGAAACGATGTTTTACAGATGCATGATGTCACACTTTGCAGATGTGCTGCGTTTTTGCGTATGTCCCAATGATATGTCCCATAGAAAAAAGATTGGCGAGTACATGATAAAAGTTCAGAACCGAGAGCCGAAAGTTACGATAATACTCAATGGAACGAATCTGATGCGCTTGCATAGAAAGTAAAAGGTTATCACGGTAAAGCGCACTCAGAGTACAATTTCCCGTACAGATTCTGTGCATCCCGCCCCTCGCAGCGCCCAACGTGCCTCCGTTTCTCTAAGCAATTACTTCCACCATATTCTCCCACTCAGCCATACAATAGCTTATTACGGAAGCAGCTTAATGGTGCATATAAATGTCGGGGTAAAGAGGATACGTATTTTAAATTCAGCGAGCACGTAATATTCGTTCGGATTGCGCACACAGGTGGCATATAAAGCGAACGCTATGCTCGGTTGGAGTTTCCCTTACAAATAGGCCAGGAAATTAATTAGAAAATACCTAATTTGAGCAAGAGATTATTACATATTTTATCGTCTAATGTGAATTTATAATATACTCGCTGTTGCCGGCGGGAGCTAATGGGCCCTTGCTGAGTTGGCCACGAAGACCCATTTTGTTCAGGTTTGGTCCCACTCACGGGTCAACACCCATCCGGCGTCCTCCACGCATGAAGCGCGAGCCCGGGTAGGATTCTGGCCTTAGGGCTAGTTTCCCCTGGGAGTCAATCTTCTGGCGCTCTTGGACGGTCTGCGTACCGTGCGGCGTAAGCCAATCGATTGTGCAACGGTTGAACTCGTCACCTCAGGAAGTTTTAACGAAATCTCCCGTGAAGTAAACGCAGAAGACTTAGGACAAAACAGTCCACCGTCAAGCTCCGTCACATGCCCGTAAGAGGCCAACGCCTTATCCGCGAAATAATCAGGTATATTACCCAGCGGGCTTACACTCACGCCCTTACTTCCAGTTGCGACCAGATTACTCCGGTCACTCGACTGCTTACGAGTTCGAGGTCGCTTGCGCGGTCCTCTCCCTTACGAAGCGGTGAAACGGTGTAAACCGAATCTATCGCGGACCACAGCATCCTTTGCCCGGTTGTTCACCCAGGATCGGGTAGCCGATCGTCGTTTCAAGAGCAGTCGCTGTAAGGTCCGCAACCACCCCCGCTCTATAGGAAACAGTACTGCTTCCAGACTCCCCCGACTGTTAGTCAGAGTGCACAATCGATTGGCTTACGCCGCACGATGCGCAGACCGTCCAGGAGCGCCAGAAGGTTGACTCCTAGGGGAAACTTGCCCTAAGGCCAGAGTCCTGCCCAGGCTCGCACTTAATGCATGGAGGCCGCCGGATAGGTGTTGACCCGTGAGTGTGACCAACCCTGAACAGAATGGGTGTTCGTGACCAACTCAGCAAGGGCCCATTAGCGCCAATTAGATCCATGGGCATATCGATAGCTGAATGTATTAATTTATTTATTTTTAAGTAAAGCATATAGCGCTAAATAAAATAATACAAAACATTAAATACAACATTTCTGGCCTATGATATGTTTTCAACAATAATTAAAATGAATTAAGTCTTAAATAAGCACAGTACTTACTGTAGGGTTTGGGAGAGGGAAAAGGAAGAAAAGAGTGTTGATAGATTTTATATATCAATATGCCGTAAAAAAATAAGAAAAATGTACTACATTATATAAAATAAAGAAATGTGAAGAATGTAAATGATTAATAACCTTACAATATTTTTATTAAAAGAAATATATTTAAAAAAACTAATCAAATTAAATTTCTAAATCATATAACAAAATTATTTAATTTATAAAATAAATGTGTTTAAAAATAAAACAATATATTTTAAATATAAATTAAACTATCAAAAATAATACTAAATAGTCCCTAAGACATAAGTATCCAATTTGTAATGGCTTTGTCGCCTTTTTGATCAGTTTAAGAATTGGCTATCGCATATATTAACAATAATGTCAATATTTATATGCTCTTCTAAAACGTATTCTCCTTCAGGTTGAATAAGACGATATTATGTAATTGATTATTGTAATTATAAATAGGATAGAAAACGAATTTACCGCGTGAAATTTGTAGGACCCGACGTTTCGGTGACGTTGCAGCCGCCGTTGTCTAGGGTAGACTGAAGAGCTGTCAGTCTGTTGTTTTGCGGGTAGGCCGCAAACCGCTGCCGCCACTGCGTAGGTTATAACGGTGGTGGGGGCCGGGCTCGGAGCGCGGGAATTTTGAAAATCCGTCTTGCACACAACACTCACTGTATCCTGTTTTACGTCTTTGCGTTCGGCGTTCGGCGGCGGGAACATTTTCAGAAGAGGGTTCCACGTAGAAGAGAGTTTGTAGCCGTCGTCTCTATTGAAGTTCGGAGTTCTTCTTATTTCAATGACTTCCCGGATCATGCGAGGAAAGTAGAATTGTTCCTTGGATAGAACAATGGGATTTTGAAACTGCATCCAGTGGTTACTTCGGCTATCCAATATATGTTCGCAGATCGCCGATTTTTCTCGCTGAACGTTTTTAACAGCTTTGATGTGTTCTGTCAGTCGCGTGGCTATGGGCCGTTTCGTTTGTCCAACGTAGGCTAGACCGCAGCTGCATTCGACTTAATACACACCCGGGGTTTGCAGTGGTATTACATCCTTTACAGGCCTCAAAAATCGAGCTATATCTTGGGTCGGTTTGAAGATCGTTTTAATATCGAATCTATTTAGCATCTTACTTATTCGATCAGTCACGCCCTTGACGTATGGTAAGAATGCTCTTGATCTGCTCGGTTTTTGAGTTTCGTCTGTATTAGATCGTGTGCGTGTCTCGTGATATTTTCCGTATCCATTTTTCCTAAGGACATCATTGACATGTTCCATCTCCTTCGGAAAATGCTCAGTGTCACATAGATCGCGTGCTCGATTCACGAGCGACGTTTGCACTGAACGTAGATGGTAGGGATGATGGTGTGAGCTTGCATTCAAATATCTGTCCGTATGTGTGGGCTTCCGATATACCGTATGTCCGAGAGTATTGTCACTTCTCCTCGTCACTTTGACATCCAAAAATGGTAAGGAGCCGTCCTTCTCTACTTCATAGGTGAAACTGATTTTTGGGTGTATGGAGTATAGATGACCCAGGAATTCTTTCACCGTTTGAATGTTGCCTTTCAGGATGCAGAAGGTATCATCCACGTAGCGAAGCCAAAGAATGGGTTTAATTTTGGAGGTTTTTATGGCTAATTCCTCAAAATATTCCATATATAGGTCACTAACTATCGGCGATACGGGGCATCCCATTGCAACTCCATAGATTTGTTTGTAATAATCGCCGTTCCATAGAAAGTAGCAGGATGTCAGGCAATGTTGAAGCATGTCCGCGTAGCTAATAGGGAGGTCCTCAGACCTTAGTTTATCTCTCACCACCGTAAGACACTCCGAAATGGGCAAATTCGTAAATAGAGATTCAACGTCAAAGCTCACCTTTATTTCGTCTTCGGCCAGTTTTAAGCTTCTAATAATGCTTACGAAATGTCGCGAGTCTTTCACGTAAGACGTCGTTTTGCCCGTAAGCGGTTGGAGGACACCAGCCAAGTGTTCTGACAGAGGATATGTGGGCCTGTCGATTTGGCTCACAATCGGTCTCAATTATAACCTACGCAGTGGCGGCAGCGGTTTGCGGCCTACCCGCAAAACAACGGACTGACAGCTCTTCAGTCTACCCTAGACAACGGCGGCTGCAACGTCACCGAAACGTCGGGTCCTACAAATTTCACGCGGTAAATTCGTTTTCTATCCTATTTATAATGTCAAACAACCGCGATAGTCTTCGATTTTATATGATTATTGTAAGTTGCTATTAAGCGGTATATAATGGAATTTCGGGCATTCCTAGGAATGTAAAATATTTTTGTAATAGATATACATATACATATATGTATCAATACAGGGTGAGTTTAAATAAACCGCCATCTTTGAAGTTGGTAAATCAGTACGAGCAAGTATACAACTTTTGATAAAAATGTGTGGATATAAAAAAAAATATTTGAAAATTTCAAAAAAATATGTTTTAGAAAATTTTATAAAAAGCGCTAAGAACTATGCGCCATCTAGCGGTAAGTAAAATATCGCTAATATCGTTTATTAACGATATTTTACCTACACCTAGATCGCGCAGCGCACTCAAACGCTTGTCAACCATTTATTTAACAGATTTCAAACAAAACAACTTTAAATTTTCAAACAAAACAAAAATGTTATTTTTTTTAAATGATGTCAAAAAAAATTACAAACTTTTATTTAACATTCAAGCTCTTTAACATTTAAATAAAAAAAACTGAAAAAAAAAATCTGCTTGGACTTGCTTACCTGCTCGGACTGATTTACCCTCTTGAAGGATGCCGGATTATTAAAACTCGCCCTGTGTATATGTATATATCTTTTTAACACATTACAAGGGCATGCTGTTATATTACATATATACAAAAAAATGTATTTATATATATACCTACAAAATAATTATTACATAAATATACAAAATCTTTTTATACATATAATATAGGAACAGTGATATAAATTACTGAAATTCGACTGAGGGAGCATATGGGGATAGATCTATGAATGTTTGATGATTTCGATACGGCCGGCAATCAATTGTGTCATATAAAAACAAAGACAGCAATCTCAACAAAATGTGTAAATTGAACTAATGACGCAAAATTATGTATCTGTAGAACACACATTTTTCGAATAATATTGGCCCGACAATAGCGGCTAAATCCAATACCTACTTTTAGCCGTTTTTCTAACAAGGTTTGCATCAAAAACGGAAATCTCCAATGGTGTTTGTTTCAAACATGGCAACCTCCGAATTAGTCAATCAGAACAGAGCAGTTAGTATGGCGGTCACAGTCGATTCCATAACAAGTCCAGCAATGTCCACTATGAGTCGCAACAAAATCGCAATCTCGTTAGGTTCCTTTCAAAGGCGTAAATCTACAAAAACTTATTGCTTATAACTATTTATTTACAACCATTTGTTTAACTTTTTGCGTTTTATCATAATTTTAACTTTGGAATGATTTAATTAGGATATGAATTTTATCTGCGTACTGCTTCTGTAAATAATAAAACGTTTTTTTTCGTATTCTGCAAATAACGGTTTTATGGAGATTGCCTCCTTTGTTTTTATATGACACAATTTGTTTCCACTTATAAACAAAATCATGTAATTTAACTTCAGTGAAATTATATAACCATGTGTTACGAAATTATCGTTTCTGTTCCCCCTAAAAAAGAAGGATAACACGTTGACAATTTACAGAAAACAAGGAAAAATCGCGCGTAAATAGCTACATCTCGTTAGAGAATTTCGTGTCCTCCCGGGAGTTCAACTCCGTTGACGCGGGTTGATATGAACAAACGATCCTATTTGTCCTGTCACTCCGTACACATATATACTTCTCGAGGACAAATTAGGACTTAATAGGGAAAGAAAAAGTTGCGATCATGAAAAATATTTTAAAATTTAGTAGGGGAGAGGGGGCACGCGGGTCCGGTTTTGGCAAATGCAATAAGATATAATGATGCTATTTCAATTGCATTTTGTTAAATGGTAGAATGTTTCATGAACTTACTGATAATTCTACTTGAAAGAAGATCTCCCATTCATTATCATCACCATTTTCCCACTTAATGTGAACTTCGTCGCCGTGGTAAAGTCTAAGGCGAGTTTTAAACAGCCCATAATTAAAACATTATAATATTTGAGTTGCCTTAGAACTCGCATAAAATAAAACGTTGAAATACTCATTTTATGTTTAAGTGTCGTTACTGAAGGCTAACAAGGTGTAAATTTATTCAAAAGCTATTAAACCAGGAAACTATAAGTAAAAGGAAAGCCATTCTACTTTCCATTTATTAACTTCGGGCTAAGTAATAAGTTGTGTCATAATTGTAAATTATAAAATCGGTTTTTTATTAACTTTTGCTTGATTTGCCCTCTCGACAGGAATTAACTAACGATATTAGTTCCACCTTAACACATGTTAATTCCAAGTATGGTGGTAAGCCATATATTTCAAAGATATGGATCACCTTTACTAGCTAGGTATGTAATACGTACATCTATTGTTTTGAATTAATTACAAAATGTTTTGAATTAGGATAAGGATTATTTTGCACCTGTATATTGAATTTATGAATAAATAAATAAACAAATAAAGCCCGATGACAACAGGCAAACATTTTTGTTGGTTTAATAACGTTTCAATAATTCCTCAGTCTTTTCAGTTAGTAATCAGTTAATTGACAAATTAATCCTTTTCATACTACATAAGTAACACTGAAAGTTTCCAGAATTGGCCAATTATGTACATTAAAAAAATATTTACATTTGAAAATGGTACACTTTGGCTAACAAATAAAGTTTGTTTCATTAAGCTGTCATTTGTTTTTTTTTATTTCGGCGTCATTTAAAAAAAATAGTATCTGCATTACGATAAATTTAAGTGGTGAAATTTTTGGTTGTATTAGTGTAATTTTACAGCTCACCAGATCTTCGCTCGGTTTTAAACTGCTTTCGGCCATGAAGCACCAAGCAAGACGACAACTCATAGCTTATTTGTAGATTTTAAACACGCTCATCGTAATATCAATGACGAAATTAGTGACGGCCGCCAGTTCACCGCTTTTAACAACAATAACTTCGATGCTGTGCGACATGTGATCGAAACATACAGACATGTGACCTACCGTGATATTTATGACGATATGCATGACGTAGTATAATTAATCATAGACACTGATTAATCATTCATCATAGAGAAAGCTGTGCTGGCGGTGGATCTCACAAAATTTGACTGAGGTTCAAAATGTGGGATCCGTCACTTGTTGCAACACTATGCTTGCCAGATTCAAAGAAAGGACGTCAAGCTTGGTGTGGAACATAGTAACAGATGGTGAAATATAGATTTACAGCTTTGACTCCAAAACAAAGCAGCAATCGACCATCTATGCTTTTCAAGATGATCTGAACCCAACAAAGCGCCGCGACGCTGACAATCACTTCTTTTTTTTACGAAAACTGTACATGTGGCTCCTGTTGCGTTGGAGAATCATCGTACACTGCTGATTGGACTCGACCATTTGCTTACAGAAATTTTTTGACGAGCTTTGTAAAATCAAACGTCAACGCTGCATAATCGTGCACCATTAAAATGCCAGCATTGTATACGGCAAGACATATGTCGTATATACACTGCCAGACAGATAAATGAATATTTGAATACGAAAGACGAAGAACTCATGAGCAATCCTCCATAGAGCGACAACTTGATCGGTTGTGACTTCTTTTTTCACGAAAATTAAGAACCAATTACGCGGTCAACATTTGTTACCGCCACGATAGGATGTTGAAGAATATGAAAACGTTTCAGAGGTCACAACGAAGAGTTGGAATAAATGGTATTTTTTTGTTTATACGTTGATGTGTAGGTAATAACAAAAAGTGTATTAGGGCTGAGGGAAAACATTTAAAGACAAAATCAATAGATTTTTGAAAAACAATAATTATTGGCTGCGAGCGGAAATACGACGCCCTTGCTATATCCCTCAAGCGAATACCTCATTTCAACATGCAGATAAGCGTAGTCCAGATTTATTCACTGCGATAAAATGCAAATCACGTACGATATTCTCTTTATATCTCCCTCTCTTCAGATGGGGCCCTTGGGTGTGGAACGGCATGGGAGCTCAGCCGTTCCAGAGCCTCCCTAATTCCGTCGTAGCATGCAATCGCGTACGATTATGCGCCGCGAAATGATCGCACCTACGATTATGCCACACGCTCCCGGATGATGTATGGAATGATTGCCCGGTTCGCGGACGTGAGCGCTGAATATTTTTCTTACGTGAACAGGTGCAATCGCTATTTCAGTGGCATTCAGGAAGTGATTAAAGCTACTAGAAGACTGACTAGCAATATTATATTGATTTTATCATTCAGTTCATTTCAATTCAATTGTTTATTTAAACATAGTATTAATTACACCGTAAATCGCAATATAGAAATACATAATAATTAGAAATAAAACCGACTACGCATTTCAATTAAATTAAAGAAATTATAAACTACATATTAAAACTAAAATAGCTAAAATTTTACTACTGCCTAAGACCCTTGTGTTTAGGGTGTGTGTGTTTGAGTGTATGTGCATATAATAGTATTATTAGCATATATAAAGTATAATAAAAATAATCAGTTTATTCATAGTCAGGGTAGGGTTTGATATAAAATTAAAAAAATCTTTATTGCACAATAAAACATCTAAGTTACAATGGCGGACTTATTGCTAAACAATATCTTCCTGTTAACCAACTGGGTTTCAATTACGGGTTACGATTTTATTCAGTTTTCAAACAAAATATTTATGTTAAGTACATAGACGTGTGCTAACTTCAAGAATGCGTTGTTATAAATCCCCTTCTGAGGAAATTGCTTTCAATATTTTTTTCATACATATTAATTTAATAAATTTACAGAAATATACTACAGTAAGGTTTACTTATTGTTAGCTGCTTGATTAGCCACGTCGGCGCTGTAAATAAATTTCAGCATAAAATCACTAAATAGATTTAATATACAGTAACACATAATTAAAATAAAAGGTATAATAACAAATCTTTCAAATTATAAATATTTTATTAATAGTTACATTAAGGTCTATAGTTTTGTTAGGGTATTTTTGATGGGTAATACGCTCAATGAGTAATAAGTACGCGAAGAGGTCTGAGCTCTGACGTAAAAAGGCAGGTAGTTTGTGTACAATACAATAATAATAATTGATAATCAATTAAGGCTGACAAACCCCATAGCAATAGATAAAGGTATAAACATAAGACGGTAACTAGGTAGAACGAAATGCATAACAGATTTTTTTGTGTATCTTTTGTTTATTTTATGAGATAATTGTGAGATAACAGGTGAATATTATGAGATAACAGGTGAACTGTTATTACGTAATATAAAGAATCATATACAATCGCATGTATTGAAGCGAATAAAAACATAAAATATCTATTGCAACATGTCGTATTCGTGGTATATGTCCATGTTGTCTACCATAGATTGCTAATATCTCAAACTTTTGGGAGGGGGTTGAAAAACCTGGTTGAAATTTCGAAAACACTATTTTGTTTTTACAAAACAATTCATAAAGACATTTTTCTAAATAAATTTTGACAAAAAAACTCCGATTAAATATCATTTTTTTAATGATAAAAAAATAACAAATTTTGGGGGTATAAACTTTTGAGCTATCGAGCTTCGATAAAAGGATGAAATTGTGGGCACGGATGATGGCGTGATGTGTTCTATATGTGCTTGTATAGAATGTGTGTGTATTGTAATAGTGCGACAGTGCATGCAGCTTTGCAAATCAATGAATTATTTAATTGAATATTTATAGTTGAATCGAATAAAAATCAGATTTGCAGGGTAGAATAAAACAATACTATTAAATTGGATGTTTAATGCCAGAACGCCTGCGCCGTAAGCGATCCAACGTAATTAATTAGTAATTAGTACTTGGGGTAATTGTTATGCGTGCCACAGAGAACCTCTATTCAAACTGCAAAAAAGAGCAATACGCATTATAGAAAATTTGAAATGGGACGAATCCTGCAGAAGTCATTTTAAACGACTGAAAATTCTAACGTTCATTTCATTTCATGTACTAACGGATTTCCACAAGAAAAGAGATCTTCAAAAAAAAATCTTCAAAAAAAGAGATCTTCAAAAGAAAATGTAAAGATTTTTGAAAATAAACAACTTGAACTTGAACTAGTGAAACATCTGGAGCGTCTTGGCTTGGGAATGCAGTACTCTGAGAGAGATTCTTTCTATTATCGTCCTACTGTGGACCTTGTTATTGATAATATATTTTTAAAATACCATGGCAGCTATAATACGGCGGTTGACAAGAGACTTCATTCTGTAGAAGCCTGAACGACCTTCAAAAGTGGTCCTAATAGTGTTACCTTCATGAGTGGCCTTAAAGTCGCTTCTGAACACCGTCATACTTTTTAACATGAGCATCATAGTGCGACGACCAGATAAAATTACCGAATTTAAAAATACTGCACATTTACGAGAAGTAAACAAGTCTCATAACATCGGAGTTGGCAAATGGTCTGCATGAATATTTTCTAAGTTTTTTTAGTAACTATTACTTCAATGTGTTTATCAGTTTATTATCGATAAGGCCGGAAATACACGTCAGTTTTTTTCCCACAAGGCATGTGCCTTTTTGTGGAACCCGCCTTGTTGCCTATTGGCACCATTTTCTAGGTGGGCATACATAGCATCATGCTGTCAAACACTCAGGCGGTCACCCATCTAAGCATTGACCGCTCCCAACGCTGCTTAACTTTGGTAACAACGAAGAGAGCTGGTGTCAACGTGGCTACGGACGCTCATTTTTTCTGGTAGCCTGATCCGATAGTCTGATTAGACTATCGGAAGGCACTCTTTCCAACATTCAATACGCATCCGATAGTCGGAACGGATGTGTATTGAATATTCAAATGTATGAAAATAGTGCCATTAAATAGTCTGATCCGACTATCGGATCCGACTATCGTAAAGAAAAATCTGATTTGTATTTCCAGCCTAAATATAATTAAATCGCGAGCAAAGGTCGTTGTCAACAATGCGATATCTGTGGGGATGCGGTTTTTTGTAGGGAATAAATTTGCATCGCTTTTTATGAGTTCTCTCTTCATACATATATTTTGATATAAATGAAAATCAAGATTCTTGTTGTAACTGTTGGGTTACTTTTGAGTTACTGAAAAAGCTGTCCTGCAATTGCCATAGATATGTGATAATTTTTAGATAAAATTACATTATCTAATATTTATTATTAATGTTTGAAATATCAAGCAGTACTATTTCTAGTTGCGCTATTCGATTCGGCACGGTTTAAAATGCAGCCCATGTAAGGCGAATATCCGGTAGCTATCAGCAATCGGAAGCGATTCCAGCTTTATTTTGCGACGTGATATTAGAGCCGGTGAAAGCAGCCATAGCTTTAAAAAAAGGAATGTGTAATCGCACCACTATTTCACAGGCGCTGCGAGGCGGATTATGTGACGTCACAAGCGCGGGATGCAGTCAAACCAACAAGATTGTTTTGTTTCAATAACAATAATATATTAACATATTTAAGGCGACATGAGACCTCAGAAAAAAATATTCGAAATGGCCGGCCATGCAATGAAAAAGGCGGGGTCAATTTTTTAGGGTTTGACCAATAAAAAAATATCGTTGACGAAGCGTCAGGCATATATTTAACGTCTGCTCGCACCGGCGACCGGGCGAATATTAATTTTTCGATCGCAGCGCTGGCACAGATTAACTGTCTTTGCGCAAAGGTGGTATAGGGGTATTAATAGTAAATCATATTTAGCGTAACTCCCAGATCGCTCTCACGTTTTAATTAATTGTAATTAATTAAGGGTCTAAATAACAAATGTGGCAAAGCGGGACGCTAGAGAATTAACAGTAAATATAATGAAATTAAAATGAAACACACACACCGCTTAATTTGTAGGAATAATCGCGCCTGGAAGTTTTCGAAATCAGTTTGAAGCCTTAATGTCCAAGGCAATGTACAACTTTTTTGAGTCTAAATTGTCAATTGGTTCTTTATCGAGGAATTTGCTTAGAAACTTTTTTAAATTACATTTTTGAAAAAAATCATAAAACTAAATTTTCTCAGATATGGTCGTTCCCATTAACGTTATTCTTATCTTAATATTTACATTATTATTACGTAATATTACCGTCGTTTGGAATCCTCAGTATGTTACGTATATCTCTAGAATAGAAGCAGTACAACGGAAATTTTTGAAACGCTTAAACTATATGTCATATGTACAACCTTCCTCGTATGCCGAATCCCTTACAATACACAACATGCTGTCACTGCAAAATCGTAGATCCCTGATAGACCTCTCCTATCTTCATAAAATATTAAATAATTCAGTTGACTCAATATCGATCGTAGAGAAGATCAAATTAAGTGTTCCCTCACGTCAAACGCGATCACATAGATTATTCCACCTTCTTATATAGGACCTGCCACTCTTATAACACCAAATTTTCCGACGTCGATGTCTTTGCAACCTCTATTGGTGCATTTAAATCAGCTATTGTTGAAATACTAAAAACTTCTGATAAATTTTGAGTTAAATCTATTATATTTTTATAAATATAACTTTCATCTCCGGTAAACCATGCATTTAATTTATATATGTATATATATGTGTATGTGTGTATATGTATACATATATATATATATATATATATATATATATATAAATTATTTTCAATAATATATAAAATTAGATTCATGAAAAGTTACTTATCTGGGGTCCTGGTGGACCAGAAACATTTTACCGATAGTTAATGTCCTCTTTAAATACTTAGGGCAGCAGCACCTGTTTCCGCAATTGATAATTTATGATGTTCTTAGTTATTGCAGCCGAATTACTGTATGCCCTTGGATGTAATAAGTATAGGAGGATGGTTTCTGTAACAGAAATGGATGTTAGTAACTTATTTTAGAAGAAATTATATGATTGAGAATATTTCGACACAAGTCGTATTCATCTCCATGACATTTCTCATTTGAGAAATGTCATGGAGATGAATACGACTTGTGTCGAAATATTCTCAATCATATAATTTCTTCTAAAATAAGTTACTAACATCCATTTCTGTTACAGAAACCATCCTCCTATACTTATTACATCCAAGGGCATACAGTAATTCGGCTGCAATAACTAAGAACATCATAAATTATCAATTGCGGAAACAGGTGCTGCTGCCCTAAGTATTTAAAGAGGACATTAACTATCGGTAAAATGTTTCTGGTCCACCAGGACCCCAGATAAGTAACTTTTCATGAATCTAATTTTATATATTATTGAAAATAATTTAAAAAAATTTACACCCTTAAAATATCAAAATATATATATATATATATATATATATATATATATATATATATATATATATATATATATATATATATATATATATATATATATATATATATATATATATATATATATATATATATATATATATATATATATATATATATATATATATATATATATATATATATATATATTGATATTTTAAGGGTGTAAATTTTTTAAAATTATTTTCAATAATATGTAAAATTAGATTTATGAAAAGTTACTTATCTGGGGTCCTGGTGGACCAGAAACATTTAAACGATAGTTAATGTCCTCTTTAAATACTTAGGGCAGCAGTACCTGTTTCCGCAATTTATAACTTATGATGTTATTAGTTACTTGATGTTCTTAGCAGCCGAATTACTGTATGCCCTTGGATGTAATAAGTATGGAGGATGGTTTCTGTAACAGAAATGGATGTTAGTAACTTATTTTAGAAGAAATTATATGAATGAGAATATTTCGACACTAGTCGTATTCATCTCTATGACATTTCTGAATGTCATAGAGATGTCATAGAGATAAAAAATATATATATATATATATATATATATATATATATATATATATATATATATATATATATATATATATATATATATATATATATATATATATATATATATATATATATATATATATATATATATATATATATATATATATATATATATATATATATATATATATATATATATATATATATATATATATATATATATATATATATATATATATATATATATATATATATATATATATATATATATATATATATATATATATATATATATATATATATATATATATATATATATATATATATATATATATATATATATATATATATATATATATATATATATATATATATGTATATGTATATATACATATATTATTTTTGTATATATTATGTATATGTATATATACATATTTATGTTATTTTTTTACTCCCACATCTCCCTTCACTCCCACCTCTCCGTTCACTCCCACATCTCCCTTCCTTCCCCCGCCTGGTAGATTAACATAGTTAAATATTTTTTTTTCTTCTCTTTCTTTAATTATAAAATTTATAATTTATATATAAAACTTTTGTTGACTTGTTTAACTTTCGGAAACATGATTTTGGTTATTGTCACATGCTTTATAAGAAATTTAGTATAAGTATCTATTGTAACTGTTTGTTTCCTAAATAAAATAAAATAAATTAAAAATAAAAAATAAAAAATAAAACTTTTCAAAAATCAAAAGTTAGGTATTAATAAAAATAGTTTCTTTTTAAAAATGAATTGTGGGCAAATAAGTACATAAATTAGCATACATTCTGAATAAGCTTAAATATATTATCATTGAATTTAGAGTAATGTTAAATGTTTTAATCTTTTTTATTCAATTACGTGAATTATAAAATTGCTTTTAATTTTGTCTTTTAATTTTAACCCCTTACTGTAAAGGCCCACCTTAATGTATAACGACAATTATTTTACAGTAGGCCAGCTTTTTATGACATCACATAGCAGTTGTCAGCCGTCACCAATCCATATACTGACAACGGCCGACCCTGCTAAACTTTGGTGATCTGACGGGAACCAGTGTTTCAACGCGGTTCCGGACGTCACGGCTTCTTTATCAAATGTATTTGACGCTTTGGTGCCTTCTGTGTGATTTACTAATTTTAATCCAATCGTTAAAGATAAATAGGGGTTTGCCTTACAAAAAGCATATAACATATGGCCTCGATTAAAAATAAATACCAAATTTTTGACTTCGATGTTTAAAAAATAGTTTCATTTCAAAACTTTTCCATAAGAAAATAAAACCGACACATTTGATGAAAATAAATTTCCTATATTTTTTCTACTTACAGTACGGCGCGCATTAATTGGAACAAGCGAAAAATAAACTTTTCTTTTGTTTCTGGAAACTATCTGAGATATTTTTAATTTTGGAAATGTTTTTTTAACCTGTCAGCCATTCGATCACATGTGAAATATCTAAAAAACGTATTCTAGTATATTTTGGTGTGTTTTCAGTAGGAAATTTGTTGTTATTCGTTAAGAGCAGATTTGGACTGCCCAATGTGACTTTTCAAGCATGGACAAAACGGGAACGAATACTTACGCTTGCTGAGTACTCTTCTATGACGTACCGTCAGATAGCGGAGCGGTGAACATCAAACGAAAGGGACAATGTGGTCGGAAGAGGGAAACAGCACTCAAAGATGATCAACTCCTGGTACATAACCGCTCGCTTGCCCAAGGGGGGTCCGCGCGCAACGTGCCTTTGCCCCGGGCCCTCAGCGCGTGCCTAGTCAAATGTCCCACGAAAAAAACGTGACGACCACACTTTGCCCCGCCATTTTTTGCGCCGTCAGCGCGTGGGTCGGGTTTCACAAAATCGTTTCTTGTGACTCAATTTGTTTAAAAAAGTGTCAAGTGTTATATATATTTATGTTTATTATGAAACTAGCTAAACAATGTTGTCTTTTGTTTATCAAATTACGACTTTGGTGCAGAGTTATGCTATGCTGAACTTAGAAGTAGGGCGTTTTGAAGCTCGTCTTGTATTCAAAAGCTCATACCTCAAAAATAAAAGCGATGACACATGGTTTTTATTCTTTGATTATTTTTCAATATAATAAATAATAGAATAAGAAAAAAAAATGATCACTTGTTCATAGATATTTATTATTTAAAAGGCCTTTGTTTCCATACCAATATCTTGCGCCGTGCGGCGTAATTTATCTTAACTTAACAAGGCTATTAAATGCACAAATATCACTTTTAGGAAAAAAAATAACTAACACCAAATAAGTAGTCTTATATTCTTTGAAAACAAACAAAAATCATGCGGATAGCATTTACCACATTTGAGAAATATGCATATTTCTAAAACAGTTCTCATACACTCAGTAAAATCACTCAGATTATCAGTTTTTTTTTGTTCTATACACTTATGGATAGAGAAAAATTAAATCAAAATACAAAACGAACTCTTTATCCCCATTCCAAAAAGGTATAACACTTGTGCAATGTCATAATTTCAAATCATAAAAGTTAAAGCTAAACAAAAAACACGCTGAAGTACCGCTGAGCGCGTTCAAGGTTATTTACAAATCGAAATTATTGCGATTTAGACATCGAAATTATTGCCTTTGTACTTGTAATTTAATAGATGATTAACAGATTTAACTTCTAAAACGAATTTACTAGGAAAATACAATCAAAATGATCAAAATAAAGGCAATCATTTCCATGTTGCGCGCAAACATGTAGCTATCGTATGTTGTTAGGTCTCGAAAAAAGGTTAAATCTTATGTTTAATGTTGGAATTTTTATGTCTACCTGTTAGTTATTTACTTACCTTGATGTTCACAAAAAATCTCCAAGAATAACACTGGATTTATGAAGAAAATCACTTTTTTATCGCACCACATCACTCACCGAATAAAGCATGAATCGAACTGGAGTGAAACGAAAAGTTTTTATTTTTTTTCTTGACTTTTGTCTATGCCTTGGATGCTTGACTGGGATTGTGTGGAGGGGAAATTTCACGAAGAAACGGGACAAATAATACAAATTAGGCCCTGGAGCGATAAAGACGGGTAGAATCAGCTTTTTCGACGGCGGGAGCGATGTTAACCACAGGTTGACATGGTCATAGCTGAGTGAAATGCAATGTCAACTACCAGTACCAATGTCAACGGGCAAAGCTGACTTCAAGGTTATGTTAACTACTACTTGACATGGTCAATTCTAAATTCTCGATTTGTTAACTACTAGTTGACACGGGCAAGCAAGCGGGTAAGAGCAAAATAAATCCACGCATGAGTATAGTCAACCTAAACAGAGAACTTTATCAATCTGGAATGATTGACTTTATCAATTGACGTCACTACAAATACAGTTGTCAACTACAACGGTCGAACCCGTCACCTCAGGAAGTTTCAACGATTGGTCGTTCTAACAGTCCACCGTCAAACTCCGCCACATGCCCGTAAGAGGCCAACGCCTTAGCCGCGAGATAACCAGGTATGTTACCCAGCGGGCTTACACTCACGCCCTTACTTCCAATTGCGACCAGATTACTCCGGTCTGTAAACCGAATCTATCGGTGTAAACCGAATCTATCGCTAACCACGGCATCCTTTGCCCGGCTGTTCACCTAGGATCGGGTAGCCGATGGTCGTTTCAAGAGCAGTCGCCGTAAGGTCCGCAACCACCCCCGCTCAACACCCACCCGCGGCCTCCACGCATGAAGTGAAGGTCTCTCAGACCTGATTGCTAACACCATCACAGGCAATGACGGTTACCCATTGTATCATCGCCGATTAGTTGCAGACAATAATACACGCGTATTGGCAGTTTGCGGATTTATCTTGGAAATTCCGCAATTCGCGCATGGACAACTGTATATCCCATGTTCGCGGGTCGGAAAACCATCATTTTTGTTTATTTACGCGCCGGAAAACATAACGAAAAATATAGTTTACCAGAATGTTTTGTGTTGAATGTGAAATGCATTTATATTTCATCATATAAATTAAATACATTGTATTTATTTTAATTACAAATGACATTTAATAACCAAACGAAACTCAAACCGTACATGATGCGGCCAATACTAGAGATTTAAATTGGATTTGGTAGGTTGATTAGGACTAATAAACGCTTATGAAGACTTACAATCAAATAAATTTTAGATGGTACGAAGTACGCCGGGTCATCTAGTTGTATGATAAATATAACATAGAAACGTTGGAATATGTTACGATACACTAATAAATATTACTACAAAAGAGAGGGTAACGCAGAAAATACAAATGAAATACAAGAAAATATTAGGAGATGATTAAACACATTACAAAGAAAAAGTATAACCGCTATTGATTTTAGTAACCATAGAAGTAATATTTCTCCCGTGAGTAAAACGCCTTATTTATCAGGTATTTTTTAAGGAGCCTCTTAAACGCCACACCACCCCCACAACCCCAGCCTGAAGAGCTGGAATACCTGAACGAGATGCACTTCCTCAAAGAAGACGAGCAGGTCTCGATGTCGGTAATGCAGTTGCTGGAACTCATTCGCGCGTGCCAAATCGACACTAAAGAGAAAAACATCATGCTGCTAAATACGTACTTACAAACGGACCTACCACGTGCCTCGAGGATAGGAGCGTAAGAAGCACCTCATAAGAAGCCTGCCTCGGGGTGAACAGCGCTGAAACGCCATACCCTCTAAAGCCAGGCCAATGGACCCGGCTCACATGAAGCTCCACGAAAGGGCTATTATGCCTTGTGAAGATGTCACAGACCTGTATACAGGTCGACATGTATAATATTTAGATTTGGAGATTGTTTAATAAACCTAACTAAACGATTCACTCTGAATAAAATATAAAACTCTCCATTCAAAGTAGGTAACGCAAACAGACCGCATCAACTGTGTCATATTCAACGGTCGATCTGAAAATTTCTGCTAAGCAAACGGCCGCGCCGCCGCGGCGCGACTAGGCGGCAGAGTTTGCCGACAGCGCGACGATCCGCATCGCTATGGAACTGCCACACGGGCGGCAGTATTGCATCGCAAATAAACTATTCAAATAACCTCCCCCCCCCCCCCCACTTTTAAACTCCCGTCCCGCCCATAACCGAAACAATACGCAGCTCCCGGGATGTGAACCCAATAAGCGCAACGCCGACCAATACGGGCGAGATTCTGCTCAATATTCATTATGAAACGATGGCGCACGGGGCTCGAAAGGTCTTTGTTCGGCGCGAATTTTGAAAGCACAATGTGCTTAGACTTAATTCAGGTAGCTTAACCCCTCCTATCGCGGGGTAAAAATTTAGTCGTCACTTCTGCCCGGGACAGTTTTGCGCGTGAAGTAGATGGCCTTGAGAAAAACGACCATAACTTTTAAACTACTATACGGATCGTAAAAAGAATAACTGTAAAATGATCGCATTGAAATTTTAAATTTATAATATTATAACCTTATCTCGTGAAACAATTAAGATAATAATGAATAAATATTTAAAAAGTTGGCATTTTACGCAGCGCGGAGCGCCCTAACCAATATTGGTTAGATACAATTTTAGCATTTGTATGCGTCTAACCAAAAATGGTTAACTCAAATAGGAAGGGTTAATACTGGTGTAGACTCTATGAAAAATACGGGGAACATTAGTAATTCGGCCTTTTCACCAAAAGTTGTGCATTTTATCTTGTCTCGGGACTACGAGAATATTTGTACGACTATCAGTAATTTAATTACTTTACTGTAAACATTACTGTGATCATAAACATTACATTAATGATCACGGTAATGGATTCTTCAAAATGCACACATATGTATTCGACAAACATATCAAGATGAAAATTAGCCAAAGCTGATAATACTATACCGGGTGTTATTACTGCACGGGCATTTTTTTTGTGGGTGACTCAGTACAACAAAATAAGCAACCAATTTTTTTTTTTGAAAAAAATTTTTTTTTTTCAAAATTGGTTTTTTCTCTTTTTTGATTATGATGCGCTACCTAGCGGTTGGTAAAATATCGCTGATATTGTTTATTTACGCGCTCAAACGCTTCTCAAACCTTTATTTAACAGTCCACTTCTTCAAATTTTCAAATAAAAAAAAAAACAAATAATGTTTTTTTTTTTAAAATTTTTTTTTTTGTTTTTTTCCAAATTATTTAGTCAAAAGTTGTTTACCACTTTGTATTGATTCACCCACAGAAAAAAAAACCCGTACAGTAATAACACCCCGTATACAGCATGGCAGCTGCCAAAAATGCTAAGAGTTGTAAGGTTAAGAATTAAAATATATCCCAGCATTTATTCCCTTGTAATATATGTTAAAATTCATGGCAGATCATTAGGGATTTTCACTTTGTCAAATAGCGTAGGACACACTTTTTGCAAGGTTTTGTTTAAATATTCGAATATTTAAATATTCGTCGCGAAACGTGCAATAGAGTGTATGTTTTTCGTTACTTAATTTTATTGGTTATATTTTGTAATAATTCTACCAGAATATTGTGAATCGCTTGTAGTTGAATTTCATATCAGCTTGGGACACGTAAAAATCACTGCCCATAAATGAAAAATATTGAGATATGTAATATATGTAGTTATATCAATTATTAATTTATTAAAAAAACTGCAGGAAAAACATTTTTTTGATTTATCAAAATTATCGTTTTCTATCTAACATAAAAACAAAATAAGAAAAAAGCATCAAAGTCATGGGACAAGGCAAGAACGCTATGTACAACATCTGATGAAAAGACACAATTACCATTCTTAATACGTTATACGCTTTGACGAGTCAGTTAATGTGTTTGACGCGTATATATGCGTCATATCGATTGCAGAATTCGATTAGCGACAAAAACCACTCTTACCGTCTCTACAATTTTTAACCCTTATTTAGGCAGCATTAATGTGACGCCGAAATGAGCTTAATTATTAGCGGTCAAATTTTTAAAAAGAATTTTCAGTACTGTATATTTGGAACCATAATATATTACATATACTTTGATTTTTAATTAAGCTGGGGCTGATATATTAGGGCGAGATAATTTAGGAGCATTTAATAGGATACAGGATACATGAACTATTACTATGATCATCGCTACTATGTGATAAATCCGGCATAAGTATTATAAGTATATCAGGTTACTATATTTCATACATAATATATTTGGAATAAAAAATATACATATCATACATACATACATATCGTTTTAAAATCAGTTATGAAAGCTTAGGTTAATGTATTTTAAAGATCTTCACAAAGCACTCTTTGGAACTTTATCTTGATTCTATATTGGTCCGAGAAAATATATTTTATTGCATAAAAAGGCTTTAAAATGGTATATATCTTTTGTAGGCTTTAGTTATATTTCCTGCAGACATGACTTATTTATCTCAACCTCAGTGAATATGTCTCAGTGGAATAGTGGTTAGGTCGCCTGATCTTACTTTGTAGGGTCCCGGTTTCGATTCCCGGCTGGGTTACCATTTTCCGTTGGGATAAAATTATCGGAATTGCATTTCATTGCTGTCGATCGAATGCAATAACAAGACACGCACTTTCACACATGTTACACGTACACATACATATAAACATTTCATAGTAGGGTTGGTTGGAAGAGATTGTCGAATGGCAATAAACCCGCCCATTGTGAAATTTCACAATTAGGAATATAAACAATCAAATAAAACCAACAATATGTCTCATTGAAAGTCGGGACTTTTTAAAGTTCACATATACGAGCCAGCAGTTCATTTGCTTTTTACGGTGAGGTTTTCATTGCAGTTATGATAATACATTAAAGAATTATTCATTTTCCTATATAATTTTCCACGTGCATATTTCACAGCTCGATTTATATTACTATATTACTAGGTATAATAGATTATTTTCAACAAAAAGAAACAACCACCAGGGAATAATACTTATAAACCTCCAGTTTAATTTATTAGCATAATTAGCCACCCAACTCAACAACTGGGAACAGTTAATAAGCATACTTAATCGCAGTCAACAAGAATATAATGTAATTAACAGAGGCAAAACTTTTTAATCTGCTAAATACAACGTGTAGCTGTTAATCATTCGAAGCGGGGCATACTCTAAATTATTCGCATTAGCTGGGGCATGTTGCGGGAAGTCAGCTAATGGAAATTCACGTACGACATGATGAATGAACGACGACGTAGCCCCACATTATGATCCCTGCAGCCCGGGCTATTAGTGCGAGCCGTATTACTTTTTGCAGGGACGGTAAATGCTCGTACTGCGACAATACAGTGTGATTTGAAAAAAATGTTCACAGTGGGTCGATTCTGTCCTTATAAGGAATAAAATAAAATAATTAAAAAACTAAATAACACATCTGCTTTGACAAAATAACAACAGATCTAAAAGCATTCGGGGACTTTAAAAAATATGTTTATTAAACAAAACTTTCATCCATTCATATCAACAAAAAAAATACACTACAAAACGTGTATGTACAAGTACATACGTAGTTGGGAAGGGAATCTCTTTTTTCCTTTGGATCAATGACGTATTTACTTTGACTCTGTGAAAAGAAATACTTCTCCAATATCGTGTACATTCTAAGTAATACAACTTTTATTGATCATTTTGTTTCACTTTTTGTAACGCCAGTCGTGTTTTTTGGTTAATTAATTAATTATTATTTATAATATATTTTTACAATTATTAGTAACGGATGATTCTCTGGATATGTGTGTAAATATTGCTGACTTTTATGAGAAACAAGCTGACCCGGTGAACTTCGTAACGCCTTACAGTCAATGAATGTTGTGTTAAAGATTAGCTGAACTTAATTTATGATTTTATGAAAGTAATACAATGAATACAAAATAAATATTAAGTTCTCTACTTTATTAAGATAATAACACAAAAAGAAATATAAAGGTACAAAAAATAAGTATATTCATCGCGTGTCAGCAAGACATGATTGAATTTATATATTGCATATTGTGCAGCATGGGATGCACTCGGTTTAATTATTCATTGAAACACCTTGTGATATACGACATTTTTTTATTTTTTATCAGGCGCAAGAACAAATAAATCGAATGATTTACCGACACATGAACATGCCACATACAACTGACCATGAGAAAAACACGGATTTACATTTTGTATGGGAAAATGTTTTTTCTTTTATTTTAATTTTTCGTCAATTTTCATATTTAGTTTCAAAAATAATTATTCTGCTATTCGGGACGGAGACAAATACTACAAATTGGAAACCATTGATGTAAACATTGTTTATTAATGTAAACATTGATTAATTTGCAAGTTATTTATATGAATAAGTAAACGAACAATGAATTGTGCCGATATCGTTATTACGATTGACAGCGGGGCGCGATTGATTTATGGAATGTCTGTTTACTATTTGTATTTTATCGCGCTGGTATGTCGCCATACTATAACCCCTAAGAGAATTTGAATTGGATATAGAATTTCATTCAGCCTATTTTTATATCATTTAATTTGTAGATCATCCTGTGTTTATGTATACAGCTAATGGTTCATGGCTTCCGTTTTTAAATTGTATTCATTAACTTTGACGTCTCATTTGGGGATAGAACTCGAAAAACATTTATCAAACTGACGTTTGCAGAAATGACTCGTAAAATAATGTATAACAAGGTACTCTGCTTTTACTTTTTTCTCGGTGTGGCACGTATAAAGCAGCAAGCAGGTATGGGAGTGTCATATAAGTTTGTAAATGGAATTAACCTAGAAATATAATTATATTATTGACGGATTGTTTACGTTTAATGGATATACGGTTGACCATACCTTATTTTGAATGCTTTTCTCTGTAGTTTTTATCACGACTCAGTCAGTCCTAAAGTACCGAAGTATTTTCCTACAATATTTAATAATCTCGGAGCAAGGTGATGGTAATGGTGTTGTCCCAACCATGTAAATCTCCTTAGAATTAGATAATGTGGTATCGGCGCCGATCTTGTGTTTTTAGTAGGGAGCATTGTCTCTGCCCTTGCGCGATTGAAATTTAAAGCAGTTTTTTTAACAATACATATCCTAATATCAAGTATTTTTCGCCTCAAGAGACAACTAATCAGATGAATATATTTTTAACCGGTTGTATCTTTTTTTAAAAATGTTTGTTGTCTTAGAACTCTGCCGTTTATGGGCCGATTTGAAAAATTCTTTTTTTATTTGAAAGCATATACTTGCAGATTGGTCCCATTTTTATCACAATCCTGTTCTGATGATGGGATACATGAGGAATTGAGGGATCTTCTCACATAGTATCATATGAAGTTGAAAATATACATGTTTATTCATTTTTGATGACAATGTATTTAAGTATATGGTAAGCATGACCTGATTCTACACCCTGGGTTGGCTCCCGACGAGGGAACTCCTCAACGGTTGACAGCACAGACAAGAAATTTTGTATATTCATTCAATTACGAGAGCCCGTTTTAAGTTTCATCAAGAGAGGACGTTGGCACCCAGGGTTGGCTTCCAACGAGGGAACTCATCAACGGTCAACAGCACAGGCACAACATTTTGTATACGGATTCAATTATGATATCCCTTTCTAAGTATCACCTGGCTGCTTCACTTGTAAAACATTTTTGGAGTCGGTTTTTTTTTTGTCAAAATGTTGTGTATCAATACAATAAAAATACCTTTATTGCACTAAAAAGAAAATAATTACATTGGTAAAGAGAACTTAAATTCTATTTTAACTTAGTACAAACGGCGGGCGATTTCTTACATCCAGCCGTTGTAATATTAAATAAAAGTAACAATACAGCTCACATACATAAACATATACATACATCCATACATACATACAATTATACATAAAGATAAAGATAAAGATAAAATGTATTTATTTCCAATACAACCATACAATTGTGTAGGAATGACAGTAATTAATCTTAAACTAGTTACTCAATTTAGACAAGAGATGATATACAATATATAGCTTTAAACTTACCAATTTACAGAAACATAGACTATATGATAACAGTTTACAACAAAACAATCAACGGTAAATAATATGTATTAGATTAAATAGGTAGATACGATGATACGATGCTATGTATACATAGATACGATGCTATGTATACATAGCAACGATGCATAAAAAATACATAGATACGATGTTATGTATTTTCAAAATATTTTAAGAAGTCATTATGAGCATACATGTTGATTTTAAGCAGATAGACTCGGATAAAAATCATAGCAGATAGACATAAAAATATTTATATATATAATTTATAATAATATAATATATATATTATAATAATAGATACTTAGGAACTACAGATAAATAAAAATAAAAATAAAAATACCTACTTATATAAAATGATAGATATTACAAAGTTCCTATGAGTATCCAATCAACAACCCAACCGAAGGGGGAAGGGGGGGAGGGGGGAGTGTTGGTTCTTAGTTGATATTTTGAGGGAGAAAATGTTCTTTCAGTAACGCCTTGAAGCAGGGCAACGATGTTGCATGACGAATAGCATGTGGACGCTGGTTCCAAAGTCGAGCAGAGTGGACGCTAAATGAGTTAGTGAAAAAAGAAGACTGATGTAGTGGAATTGCTATGGTGTTATCCTGACTTGACCTTAGTGGAACACCATGACTTCCTAACGGGAGAAAGAGGTCTTTAAGGTAAGGAGGTGCTATGGGATCCAGATTCCACTCGATCAGATTCCACACGTAATTAGTCAGATATTACATAGTTATTTTTCAGACCCAGACTCGTTTCGGATTCTGCCAATCCTCTTTACCGTCTTACGCTAGTGATAAATGTTACTCAAAGAGATTAGCTCAAGTTTCCGACAACAATAGCACTTGTACAAGCACACCGCTTGTGTTACGCAGGTGCCGGGAGCGCGCCCCGACGACCCGAGGCGAACGAGTCGCCCGTCAAAAGTTACGCAACTGTTCAGTTTAAATTACAATGCGTAAATTAGCAGCCGACAAGATGGCGGAGAAACTTCGAGCGCTCTAAATGTACACGGCGTCGTCGCGGAAATGGGATTTTGTAATTGGAAATTGTTAAATGGCTGCATTATTATAATTATCGCGGCGACATAATTGTGGTGTAATTGTCGAGAAGGAATCACAGAGCAGATCACAGAGCAGCGTTGTTGCGTCGCTAGTGGAATGGGCCGAATGCGCTCGTGCGAGTCACTAGGAACATCCACAAAGCGTTCTGATAATTTTGAACTATTGAATAAATTGGCTAGTAGGCTAAATAAATTGGAAGCTAATGGGCCCGGTCAGGTTCGGTCATACTCACGGGTCAACACCCATCCGGCGGCCTCTACGCAGAAGAAACAGCCAGAGTAGGACGCGGGCTTGCGGGCCGGTCTACTCTAGGAGTCAACCTTCAAGCGCTTCTGGACGGTCTGCGCACTGTGCGGCGTCAGTCAATCGATTGTGCACTCCGACTAATAACCACCGGGGGAGTCTGGGAACAGTAATGATTCCCATAGAGCGGGGGTGGTTGTTAACCTTACGGCAACTGCTCTTGAAACGCCACGGGCAAAGGATGCCGTGGTCCGCGATAGATTCGGTTGACACCGAATCACCACTTCATAAGGGAGAGGCCTGCGCAAGCGACCTCGATCCTGTAACCAGTCAGGAGGTAGAAGGTATCCTGAAGGTTATTTCCAGAAAGAGATATCCTTCCAAACTGGTAGTCAGGGGGCGAGGCTGCCCGCTGGTTACCCGGTTCCTCGCCGTAAGGCGTTGGCGTAGCTAGACTGTGTATTGTTTTTCGTCCCAAGTCTTCTGCGCTTACCTCACGGGAGACATAATAAAATTCGTTAAAACTTCCCGAGGTAACGGGATCGCCCGTTGTACTTGACAGGTCTAGTTATTGAATAAATTCCTTATTTGGATTGGGCCTTCTTGTGTTTCATATAACGGCCGAAATCACGGTTCAGCTCACATCTGGATGCCTGCCCGAAGAGGAATTTAACCCGAAACGACAGCTGTGAACTCTGCATGCGGCTGAAACCTGCAGTCGTAGATAGTTGGAATCAGACCTAGTTGGGATAGGTCTGACAGACAGACACACACACATACACACACACACCCTCGCACACACACACACTACCGTTTCCATCCTTACTCCTAGCAAACATACCCATACACACATGATTTAAAAAATCATATTTACTAAGTTTTGTATTAATTAATGAAATGGGTCAAATTTACTAAAATTTACTTGAAACATAATAAATTAAATTTGTAATTCGCAAGAAATTTATAACCGCTTTTATATCCTAAAATGGATAAAGTAACATTTTGTATATTATGTTATATCCGACTGCGTGTTTTCAGTATTAAATAAAATTAGCAAATAAAGAATCATAGGGGGGAACTGCACGATCTCACGCGAAATACTGCAAATAATGTGAATTCTGTGATAAACATCTCGATATAAAAGTCACTTTGTAAGGGGAATTAACCCCTCCTATAATATGTATAATATGTATAGGTAAAAATTTAGTCGTCACTTCTGCCCGGGACAGTTTTGCGCGTGAAGTCGATGGCCTTGAGAAAAACGACCACAACTTTTAAACTACTATACGGATCGTAAAAAGAATAACTGTAGAATGATCGCATTGAAATTTGAAATTTATAATATACCTTATCTCTTCAAACAATTAAGATAATAATGAATAAATATTTAAAAAGTTGGCATTTTACGCAGCGCGGAGCGCCCTAACCAATATTAGTTAGATACAATTTTAGCATTTGTAAGCGTCTAACCAAAAATGGTTAACTCAAATAGGAAGGGTTAACAGCGAAATGTAATTAGATAATTACACGCTTTTTTGCCATATATGGATGTACTGATTGACGATAGGTCGTTGGTACAGAAGGATATAATTAAACACTAACGTAATTATTCAGCGATTTGCTTTCATTTTAAGGCACGCTAGCCCATCCAAGAATATACACCAATTAGAAAACCTGGAATCCGGGACTAGCAGAACAGGTATGTGACCAACTGCAATCTCCAGTTCCACAACCTCATTCCACGGAAAAAAGAATGTCATCAGTCTTTGTAACTTCCTGGGGTGGCGGGATCGCTTGCAGCAATTGACAGTTCACTAATCGACGTGGGTGGAGATTGAGGCGTAGCAGTAGTTGCAAGGGTTTCCACAGTTCAGTTTTAATGGGCCCTTGCTGAGTTGGCCATGAAAACCCATTCTGTTCAGGGTTGGTCACACTCCCGGGTCGACACCCATCCGACGGCCTCCACGCATGAAGTGCGAGCCTGGGTAGGACTCTGGACTTATGGTCAGTTTCCCCTAGGAATCAAACTTCTGGCGCTCCTGGACGGTCTGCGCACCGTGCGGCATAAGCCAATCGACTGTGCACTCTGACTAACAGTTGAGAGTTTCAAGGCGATAGGTGAGGGCAGCAAACCCTGCCCACCTCCCGGGCAGTTATAACGACGAGGGTCGTCTTGTCTGCCCGGGATGTCGTGCTACGACAACCCTGCGAGTACCAGAAGGGTAAAACGCGCAGGGGGTGAAATAGGGTAAACCACCCCCCCCCCCCCGTACCGCCCTGAGAACCCATTTATTCATAATAATAAGTATTTACTAAAAGAAAAATTTACAAAAATATTACAAAATTTAACATAATCACAAAAAGAAAAAAATCAACAAATAGCGTAAATTTAGGAGCCGGTAAGCGGGGTAGAGGACGCTCTAGAACGATGATGGTGAAGGCGCACGGTCCGTGGGCAGGTCTCGGAGCAGCCACGGGGGGGGAGGAATCCCTGGATCCTGCAAAGAACGAAACGCCCTTCGGGGCGGTAAAGAGACGGACAACTCTGACTAACAGTCGGGGAGTCTGGAAGCAGTACTGTTTCCTATAGAGCAGGGTTGGTTTGCGGACCTTACGGCGTCTACTCTTGAAATGACCATCGGCCATCCGAGCCTGGGTGGACAGCCGGGCAAAGGACGCTGTGGTCCGCGATAGATACGGTATACACCGTTTCACCGCGTCGTAAGGGAGAGGACCGCGCAAGCGACCTCGAACTCGTAACCAATCGAGAGACCGGAGTAATCTGGTCACAATTGGAAGTAAGGGCGTGAGTGTCGGCCCGCTGGGTAACATTCCTGGCTATCTCGCGGTTAAGGCGTTGGCCTCTTACGGGCTTGTGGCGTAGCTAGACGGTGAACTGTTTTGTCCCCAAGTCTTCTGCGCTCACTCCAGGGAAATAGAATGACTAATCGTTAAAACTTCCTGAGGTGACGGGCTCGCCCGCTGTAGTCGACAACCCAAGTTCAGTTTTAATGATGGTAGGTTACTACTACCTACTACCGCGCGAATCGCGGAGAGCAGGACCCGCGAGCAGTAACCCCCCCCCCCCCCTCCTCCCACCCAGGCAGTATTTACATGCACGGTGCATATTACGATTTACTAACAAACTCTTACTTTCACAATTTTTGCTACTCTTATCAGTAATAAAGAATCATGTAAACGCTTGTGCGCCTGATGGTCAAACGAATTCCACCTCCCACGTTCATACAAATTAGAGACGCAGAACGCTTGAAATAAAGGAAAAATCTACATCGGTCGCGTTCCGGCTAAAAGCGGGGGATTTCCCTCGTGGAAATACCCATCCCTGACGTACCTATCTCCGCACTTGGGTGCCCAGCGTTAACAGCGGTTTAGGCATTTAAAATATCCTCTCGGAAAAGCTGTGTTAATTTTTGTTTCAAATTCCGGGTCACGGCTCGTTATATCCCAGGCTAGGAATTTATTCTTTTGGACCATTCGAAATAGAGTAAATGCTAGCTCAATAAGCAGTATATAAGTCTAGCTCAATAAATAGCGCTGGGTTTATGCTACCGCATTATTCCTGGGTCCAGTAAAAAAATATAATTACTTTTTTAATTTGCTATTAAAAATGTCTACCAAAGTAACAACCACAGCGAACCCCTGGTCGTTAATCACTAGACAATCAGTTCAGTTGCGTTCAATACGAAAGTATCTGCCTACCTGCATTATGCATAGCAATATTTAGAGCGAAACGAGCGGAACTCATATGACGATGCGACAGTCACCTCTATACCGCAAAAGAGGGGATTCGCGCTTGTAGATTTTATTCTTCGGCTTAGACAAATTTTAAAAATACTGAAAAAGGGAATAAAAAATAAAAAATAATAAAATAATAAAATTAAAAAAAAATAATACTAACAGTAATAATAATAATAATATTAATAATGATTATAAATTAAAATTAAATTAATTAAAAAAATATATCTTAAATCTTTCCTTGACACAACCGTGGCACTATAGTGTGACTCCCAAAGTGAGCTCGCCTTAACATAGGGGTACCTAGCAAGGCGGGCTCGGCTGCTCTTTGCTTAGCACAATTGAATGGTAATCATTTGCGTTTAATGTATGCGCTATGTAACCTGGGCTCAGACAGATCTAAATATAACTTTAAAAGCATGCAACGGCATTGTCTAAATTGTCATTTCATTTTCTGTTGTGCTCATGCATTTGAATGTATGTGTATATGTAAATAAATAAATAAATAAATTGCTTTAGAAATAGAATGGCACAAATTTAATTTGGTAATTAATGGGGCAATTATGAACGAACTCAGATACTAATTAATTTTACATATGACTCTTCCTTAGGAAAAACCAATCACCTAATATAACTTTTGTCGCGATTGAGGTACCTAAAGGTGCCGAAAGAAAATACTGATCTTGTATATTATACAGGATATATAAAGGTCCTAATGAATTATTCTCTGAAACTATGCGCACACGAAAGAAGCGAGGCACAAGGAGAAAAGTTTATTCGTCAATGCTACCGAATGTGTGGAGGAAGGCCTTTATATATAGACATCGGATTGGCAGCGCTTAATCACGAAGAAAAGCATGTATTAACCGCTGGGATCGCTTTTTAGTTTTCTTCAAACCAGTTGATAGTAATTCCTACACTTAGTTATATCAAAATTAATAAAAATTCCCACATAATATTTAAATATATGCCTAAATTATAGGGCATAAGGTATGAACGTTGTTATTACAAGGGATGCACATTGAATATCAAGCGCAGATTGTTTTATGTTAAATAGAGGAAACAAAATTTAACAATATTTTTTATCGAAATTATTACATATAATAATAATTTCGTTGAATTTTCATATGGACAAGAGTATTAAAAAACAAACAGAAATATTGGATAATTTCACAAATTATCACACGGGGAAATATTCTAAAGAATAATACAAATACAAACAAATTAGTAATCGTAATAGCCAATAGCCAAGAGTAAGAAAAAAATTAAAATTGTATAATAGTTAATAATATAAAGAATAAACAATAAAAATAAACCAGAAAGTCAATAGAGCTGCGAAAAATCGATATTGTCGATATCCCCAATTCTATAAATGGTTTTTTTTAATCAAAATACTCTCTACCTTTTTCTCAAAGTGAACCTCCCCAAGACCCCTAATGTATAATAGAAGTTTATTGTAGAATAAGTAAGATTGACAGAGAAAGCTATTTCGAACCTTACTCAGTCCCACCTAAAAATGACGCAAGTCGTCTTTCTTTCGCGTATTATGCGAATGAATATTTGAGTTAGTTGAAGTAGTCGCGATATTTTTTTCTCGTAAACATGATGTTTTGGTATATATTCGTGGCATACAATGTCATGATACCAGATTCGAAGAAGTACTGCTTACAAGATGTTAGCAAAGATATTGAGAATAGCGAGAATTTCTATATATATTGAGAAGATATTGTAACGCTTTCCGCGTTTTCCGCTGTTTTTCGTCCATTTTCTTCTCCACTCGAAGTCAACAATTTCGCGGCGCTTTGGCGAGCTGTCAGCGGCGACTTATTACAATCGGCCGCGGCGCATAACTCTACTTCTTCGTTTCGGCACGTAACTCTACGCCGATCGTACACGAGTCGAGCCGCATAAGGACGTCGTAAATAGATCATTGCCAGTCATAGGAGATTTATGCGATGTTCACAAGTCATAGCCAAAAGTGATCAATTTATTTAATCATATTTTTAAATTGGTTTTCGTTATAATTATTAATTATTTTTATCTATTAGGAATTTGCAATCAGAAGTATTGTCAAAGGTTCTATGATTTTTAATTATCAATTTAAATTAAAATCTCACACGCCAAGAGTTGGATGCGTTAGATATGCGATGCGTCAAATATGCAATAGAAATTCGCTTTTGTAAGCGAAATTCCGTTATTCCCCAGAACATGAGGCCATAACTTAATATGGAATGGAAATAGACAATGCGTGATGTTTAAAGCGATGCGCCCATGCTCCGTAAAAATAATTAACTACTAGTGGACGATCGCCCAATCGGTAAAATATTATGTTCAGGAGTTTGGACGTCCATTTAATAGCTTGGATAATGATGATCGGGTATGATTGCCTTAAGGGGGCGTGCCGTGTATGCGACATTAATTATAGTTTGGTATTTTGCAGCCTCTGATTACATGAGGGTGCAGAATTAAAATTGATATATGGGTTCTCACGAGTGCAATTTCATTTGCCTTAAGATTATAAGGGAATTACTTTGGCATTTCTGACTTTGGCGCGTAATAAAATTCCAACCACATGTTTTTCTGATAACCTTAATTTGACACAAAGGAATACAAATGTATATGTTGTAAAAGTTTCAATTAGTAAACCGTCGAACCAAACATATTAGAAATCTGCACTTCGCATATTGTGACCAATTTTACTTCGCATATTGTGACCAATAACGTTACTTATATTCCATTCCACTTATAGGTATTCCGCAAAATGTGCGCGAATCGGCTTTATTTCATTCTTGCGAAATAAAAATGCGCAACTACGAAATTAACTATTTAAGTGCAATAAACTACAAGTGAAGTATTGATACAGAAAAAAAACTGCAAATCAGCATCATAGAAACATAACCCGTCGGATTTGGAGAGAAATACCCTAAAAACCTCATCGAAAGTTATTTATTGAAAGGACATATTAGATGTATAACGTTACTAGTGGCATTATCCGGCGTTGCCTATATCCCTATCAAATACCTATGTGTACCAATTTTCATGGAGATCGGTTGAACAGTAAAAATGTTAATGTACTGCGGCGCCATCTGGTGGCGAGTTACAATAAATTTAATAGAGCGAAAATATTATGAATGCTCAAATGTCTATGTATAACAATTTTCATAGCGATCGGTTGAGCGGTATAGATGTTGATGTACTTCAGCCCCATCTAAACGGTAAGTTACAACTAAGCGGTTATCATAAAAACCTTCACCATGAACAAATACATATGTATGCCAACTTTTATGGTGGTCGGTCCAACGGTGTACTTCCGCAAAAGGTCAGCGCCCGATGTCGGATTACTTTAGAAAATGACCGCAAAAAATATCCACAGCGCTGAAAGAAAACTAAAGATCTAGGAATAATTCAAGCCAAAGGAATCTAAAGACAAACAGTTTTTTATAGTAAGCAAATAATAACTTGTAAGCAAATAATACTTTGTAAGCAAATAATACCTCATAAAGCTTAGCCTAATATTACTCTATATAAATATTCAATGTTTGAACTAGGGCGTGATGAATAATAACTATTAGATTAATATGAATGTAAAGTAGAGTCACTCGGAATATCCGACCATGAGGCGATCCATAAAAATTTTCAAAGGAAGTCAAACAATTTACATATATCAAAATAAACAATATATTCTGGGTCGTATTTTTTCAACAGGCTACCGGAAATAATAAAAATATTTCAGGTCGTAAAGCTTATTCCAAAAGTTACGAAAAAAGTTCCTACTAGGAAATGCTTTTTATTCGCCCGAAGACAACGTTAAGTTTTGGCCATTTCTTGACAATTTTATTTAATATTTTTGAGGTATTTAAACTTTTTTTGATTTTTACATTATTTTGATTTGTTTTTCTTGTGTTTTAGCGGGTAGATTTTGTTGCAATTTAGATTTAAGATTTAAGGCAATATGGTTATGCTTTTTCGATAAAGTGCTAATAGTAGTCATTGCGGCTTTACAACTCTACTCACAATATGGCACCATAAAAGTTGTCTAAAAAAAACTTTTTGTTTCAAACAAGTGGTATATTTCTAGGTGTTGTATTTTGCATAAAATAGTGTATGCTGTATGGGTATATATAAAATATTCTATGCAAAATTATAATGTTGTAAATCGACATATTAAAAAAACACTAATAACGAACTTTAAACTTTAAACTTTCTCGCGGCCGAAGGTGACCTTTCAGTGGATGGACGCCGCTGAAATCATAGAAAATCATGCCTTTTATATAAACTATATAGTTTTCTCGCGCTCCTTTAGTCCTGATTGGATTGAGTGAAATCAAGCGCAGTACCTATCGATGATTGATCCGGAGCCAGCATCATTATATTCATGCGTCCTGCGTTCAAGTCTGCTCTGCCCTATCAGTCGCCTAGTCTCGCTTAAGTTTGCCATATTGTTTGTTAGTTGTAGCGTCTTTTTTTTATCAGATTTCAAGAAAAGGAGGAGGTTATCAATTCGGTTGTATTTTTTATGTTTGTTACCTTAGAACTCCTTCTCGTTTGGTCCCATTTGTATTAAAATCCTGTTCTGATGATATGATCCATGAGGAATTGAGGGAGCTCCTCATATGAAGTTGAAAATTTACTGATTGGCTCAGTTCCGATGACAATGCATTTTTTTTAAAAATCATAGCCTGATTCTACACCCAGGGTCGACTCCCAACGAGGGGATTCCTCAACGATCAACAAAACAAACACGAAATGTTGTATACGCATTCAGTTATGATAGCCCGTTCTAAGTTTCACCATTACATGGCTGCTGAACTTTTGGAGTTGTTTTTTTTTGTATTTTTTTAGGTTATTATTAGTTGTCTGTCGCTGTCTTCGACGACGGTAATTAGGTCGTCAATAGGCACAGGTCATCTGTGAACACAAATATGTATGAAAATTACTCAATATTTAAATTCGTACTTATGATTTTTCTCGCTTATAAACCATTGTGCGGCGCGCATTCGGAGATGCCTGCAGCGATCGCACAGCGGTTAGTCACCTGAAGATTCGCTAATCGCTTACATTGTTTAACGAGGCAGGCGGTACAGAGGGCAGCAAAGAGTCGTGGATTCACGTTGTGAAAATATGTGTTATTATAAATCTAGAAAGAAGTACCACGTGTGACTTTTTTAGTACTTTTAAATCATTTGTACAGTAAAGCCCGTGTATGTCTTTGGGCCTTATTATCAACGATACCTCTCACGGCAATGCACAGCGAATGCACTAATCGCCCATGGGAAATCAGTATACCGCCATTGTGAACCAACCGGCGACATAGGACCTTTCTTTGACGCGCACGGGACCCGGTGGCATTGTCCGTAAATCTCCGCAAATCCACGGCCAATTGTTCGAGTTGACGACCCGCCTTTGTCGCGTTTGTCATCTTATTAATACATGCTTTCCTATTCCCAAAGCGAGCCCTGGATCGCCGAGAAATAACGAGGAGACACAGACAGAAGCTTTGAGGAATAATAATTTATAATGCAAGCGCGGATTAAGATAACGCGGCGTGGCGCGCGGCCTCGAATCTTAGCGGATTCTAAGCATGTTATATCTAGTCAAAGGACTGCGTTACATGTTGTCAACGTGTTCTCGGCGGTTAGGTGCATTGAGATATCATCTGGTGCCGCAAGACAACAGATGTCTTTAGATATCATCTGGTGTCGCAATGATGTAAAGTCGCAAAGTTTTTCTGACCTCGGACTAGAAATGTCGCATGCCAAATGAACAAACTTTGCGATCGCTTCAAAATAACAGGATGGTGGTGTCGACTACAACGGGCGAATCCGTCACCCCAGGCTGGTATAACGATATAGATCGTTTTTTCAGCTGTGGGATGAGCGTAGAAGACTTGGGGACAAGACAATCTACTGTATAGTTCACCACCAACGCCTTACGGCGAGGCACCGGGAAAGGTAACCAGCGGGCAGCCTCACCCCCTAACTACCAGTTTTGGCAGGATATCTCCGTCTGGAAAATAACACATGGCAATTTTAACCACCCTACCTTTGGGTTATTATTATAAAATAGGTAATCCTTGATTTTTTTTCATTAGATTTCTCATTAACAATACTTGTTTAAAATATACCACACAAAATATATAGCGGTATGCAAAATATGTAGCAGCTCTTATGGCACTAGCCTGGAATACTATTAATCTAAAGCTAGTGCAAAACTGCGTATCACTACTGAATTCCCTGGGCGAAAAAAGTAGGGTAATTCTAAGATGGGTTCCCGGCCATGCAGGCATCGAGGGAAATGAAAAAGCCGGCCCGTGAAGCCTTATCGCTAAATAGGAACAATCTACGCATACTTGTGAGGGCGCTCACGGGGCATTGTGCCCTTAACAAACACGTGTACAATCTCAAGCTCTGAGACACAAAAATGTGTAGGTTCTGCCAAGGGGCCGCGGAAACTCCCCTGCACATCATGTGCGAGTGTGGCCCGCTGATGCGTAAAAGATACATCCACTTGGGTGGTTGTCCAACTCCAACTGGAGGCACTCCAACCTGAGGAGGTAAAACAATCTGGCGCCAAAAGCCTGTTGCGGTTCTTAAATGACACGAGGCTTAGAACTATAGTAGGTGGCGAACACAATAGATCAGCAATGGTCGCAGTGTTACAAGGCTCATAAACACCTTAAAAAAGCCCCACAAAACAAATTTAAAAAATGTAAATATGTAAATTTGTACACATATAATATTGATATATATATATATATATATATATATATATATATATATATATATATATATATATATATATATATATATATATATATATATATATATATATATATATATATATATATATATATATATATATATATATATATATATATATATATATATATATATATATATATATATATATATATATATATATATATATATATATATATATATATATATATATATATATATATATATATATATATATATATATATATATATATATATATATATATATATATATATATATATATATATATATATATTTCTGTATGATATTATAGCGGACGTATCACTAACGTTCGTATAGATAGGGTGGTTAATAACGATACTTGTTTACAATATACCAGATTTTTTTCTTATACAAGAGAACCATTTATTACCCTTTTTTGTATTTAGAATCTAAGGATCAATTTCACGTATCGCATACGCGTTGTGGGTTTCGGGGGTTTTTATTTTATTTTTTTTGTTTATGTACTCGAACGTACGTGATACGGGTTGTTGCATTCGGGCGATAATATAGTGACCGTATCACGTACGTTCGTATAGGTAGGAGGTTAATTAAAAGAAAACGAATCCTTACCGACTGAAACTAGACGATAATTTTCCGACGTCACATAATCTGTTTTTTTTAAATAAAAAATCTAAAATTACTCTTTTAACATCCACAATTATTTGACCAATTTCTTGCACTCGAGTTAATGACATACATATCTCGAAGATACATTTTTATTTTTATTTATTTTTTTTTTTATTTATTTATCCTATTTTTTATAGTTACATAAAATAGATTGCTTTAATTTTTTTACACATTTAAAAAAAGTGCATATAATAAAAATCGCGGAAGGGCATTACTTGTCAGGATTACATCAACCCACTAGGTATACGCCTGTGTTGGGGTGATAGATACAACGTTCTGTGGTATTTGCTGAGCCTGTACGCCTTGCCTGCTGTCCTTCTTCCGTCTCATAAAAACAATACGTAATATAATTTAGCAAAATATAAATAATAAAATATAACATAACATAATACAATATAATATAACATCATATATTATATTGTATTATATTATATATATATATATATATATATATATATATATATATATATATATATATATATATATATATATATATATATATATATATATATATATATATATATATATATATATATATATATATATATATATATATATATATATATATATATATATATATATATATATATATATATATATATATATATATATATATATATATATATATATATATATATATATATATATATATATATATATATATATATATATATATATAAAATAATGTACTACATTTATATATAATATAGTATAACAAATAAAATATAACATATTATAATCTGTATATCTGTATATCCATAATTTACATCTGTATTATAATTTGTGGTTAGAAATAAAATATTTTAATTCATCATACTTTCGCATTCATCTCTAGTATAATTTGAGAGTCAATGAGACACCCGTCTCTTGAACTGGTTGTCGGTTGTGTTTAAAATCTGTTCTGTGTACGAGTTAAATATATTATAGAGTTTAGGTCCGAGATATGCGTAGTGTCGTTGTCCGTATACAGTCCTCATGTTTGGTTGAATCTGTTTGTCTTTGTGTCTAGTGTTGTGTTTGTGCTCTGGTTTGTCTTTATCCGTATTCCTCATGAGGTCCCTCCGATAGCACGTATGTATAGTTGGCGTACGTCAAGTACTTTAAAGTCTGTATATAGGTCGTCTGACGGGGAACGATATGGCTTCTTGTTAATGACTCTGACATCGAATTTGAAAATCCATTAATTCTCGAAAATATCGCTGGAAAGATTGTTTTATTTAACTAAATTATAGAAATATATTACGAAAAAATAAATACATGACAAAAACGTTTTCCGGTGGATTTAATATTTTTACAATTTACTAGTCTGCGATGCTAGTTGCCGCGCTTCTCAAGTGCCTGTATAAGTACTTTTGTGGTCAGCAGCTGCCATTACAACTGGTACTGTTATCAGCAGACGCCATTCAATACAGTCAATCACATATTTCTAATATAATATTGCTTAATTTTTTTCTGCGGGAAGTATTTTATAGTAGGAAAATTTATATATGACCGTCATTTAGACGTTTTGGGCTATCATTTTCTGGCTTTTATAGATTCTGATATTTCTAATTGTAGCAGACGTATTTTATTTCTGTAAGTTCTGTGCGTTAATCCATATACATTAAAGCTGTGTACAATTATCATGGGAGGTAATGGACCATGTTGCAGTTTGGCCACTGAGATCCAGTTGTATAGGGTCGACCCATTCGGCGACCTCCACGCAGAAGTGCGATCCAAGGTAAGATGCTGGCCTGTGGACTAGTCTCCTCTCTCTCTGAGTCAACCTTCGGACGCTCCCGGACGGTTTGCGCACCGTGCGGCGTCAGCCAATCGATTGCCCATTCCGACGACAGCCGCGGGAGTCTGTAATCAGTACTGTCTCCTATAGAGCGGGGGAGTACTGTCTCCTATAGAGTTGTTAACCTTACGGCAACTGCTCTTGAAACGACCAATCCGCTACTCGATACCGGGCGAATAGAAAAGGATGCCATGGTGCGCGATAGATATGGTAGACACCGTATTACGGCTATGTATGGAAGAGGACCGCGTAAGCGACGTCGAACCTGTTACCAGTCGGGAGGCCGGACTGGCTGCAACTGGAAGTAAGGGCGCGAGTGTCGGCCCGCTGGTTGATTAACCAGGTTATCTCGCGGTAAGGCGTTGGTCTCTTATGGACGAGTGGCGTAACAAGACAGTGGACTGTTGTCGTCCCAAGTCTTCTACGCTGATTTCACGGGAGATAAAACGATCTAATATCGTTAAAGCTTCCTGAGGTGACGGGTTCGCCAGTTGTAGTTGGCAGCTCTAGTTGTACAATTATCTATCCATCAAACGATAGATCTAGTTACCGAAGCCGCCATCGCACCCTGTGCGCGCCATTTTCAATTGATGCATTTCAGCGGATATTAGATTCACGCGCGTTTGCTTCCACTTCCGGTTCCAGCAGATACTTTGAAGCACTCCCAGTTAATTGCAATATTCCTCATAGTGGGACTTTGATTAAAATATATCGCAATGTTTACACCTGCAGCCCTATTACGAACGCCCTCGTTATTTAATCGTTCTTGCAATAGTTCGGGAGCCAGCGACAAAAAAGTGCAAGAGTTTTGTAAAAACTGATGTTTCAAGATCAAACAGTATTTTGCCATAGAATACCGGGGTAGAGTCAACAGGCCAGATTCCGGGACACCTGGCGCTGGTATACTAGGAAACGTGTAATTTTAATAATTACCCTCGAAGTGTTTTGTAAAAGCCGAAAATTCATCAGCAGGCAAACGATGCAATAAAGAACTCGAAACAAATGGACAGACTGCTTAACAAAATAACGCGTGGCGTCAGAATTACTCCATGCATGTCAAAAAATGAATTCCTTGCAAATACGCCGGTACGTATTTGTCGGTAACTAATACGCATCGGTCTAAAGGGCTCCCTAGACGATCAAGCATGCTTGACAAGCATCGCGTCGCGGGCTGGCAGGGGATCGTAAACCGCAGAAAAAATGCAAATATTTTTTAAAAATATTTACCAAAAATGTCTAATTTTGTAGTTTATACCAGGGAGTCAAGTCATTCATCAATCAATTACATCTAATTAATGTTAATCCCTGGTATAAACTACAAAATTAGGCATATTTGGTAAATATTATTAAAAAATATTTGCATTTTTCCTGCGGTTTACGATCCCTTCCCGGCCCTCGACGCGATGCTTATCAAGCATGCTTGATCGTCTAGGGAGCCCTTAACGTGCCGTGCAATATAATGGACATCAATTTTGTAACATGTATGGAGTAACGCATGACATTTCTGTAACAAACTACTAATCCCCCTAAAATCCCCCCAATAAGGTACTAAATTCATTTAGTTCATTTGAATCCGTCTAGCACTACTTTACCCTACCACAGTATCGAGTAAAAGTCATAGATAGCCTAACTAAGCGACTTATGTGAGTTTAAATGTTGCGCGTTGTTGAAAGTGATAAATTAGAACTAAGGCAGGTGTTGAATGACTGATAAAAAAATACAAAAAGTGTATACAATTGTGGGGTTTTCGTGGAAACCTGTAGGTAAGAATATCATTTTATCCATTCAAAATTTCGAAGCAAAAGATGGCAAGTTAGGATGATCTAACATTTACTGGAACTGACTATAGCAAATTCTTGGTTATTATACCGAAGAGAAAGGAAGGCAAAATATCTCAACGGCAAACAAATGTCTTCAGCAGAATTTAGACTTGAGATAGGCGAGACCTTATGCGAGCTTGGCCTGAAGCCTACCATCAAGAGTCGAAGGTCTTTAGAAGACGAAATTCAAGCCAAAAAACATAAGGGCCCTGAGCAACATGTTCCTCCATTGGCAGTAAGGCCGGACCAGGTCGGTCATTGGCCAATTTGGGTTGAAAAAAGGATACGTTGCAAGATTCCCAAGTTCACTGGTGTTTCACAAACAATTTGCGAAAAAGGCTGTGTAGCATTATGCTATAATAAACAAAATAATTGCTTCAAATTTTTCCATACCACATAAATGTTTTTTTATACGTTCAACTCAACGTTACAGTAATGTCACATTCCCTTAAATGTCAAATGAATGATTAATCTATATAATAAAAATGAGTCGGGTTTTATGTATGTTACCTAATAACTCACGATCGGCTAACCCGATTTGGATGATTCTTTTTTTGTTTTGTTCATAATCACTTCGGTCTTACTATAGGCAATAAAAAATCCGGAAAATCTCTCGGAAAAGTGAGAAAAATGTGAAAAACCGAAAATTATTTTAGTACTAAGCTTGATCATAGATGGCGTTGCTTGACAAGAATAAAAATTCGAAAATCAAGATGGCGGTACAGTTAACATTTGACAGTTAAGTTGAATTTTACGATTTTTTGATAGCGTTTTCGTGATTCTGAAGGTAAATCAACTGAATTAAATGAATTTGTGTAACTCGTGAAGAGAGGTTCGAGCAACTGAAAGCGATGAGCGTCGCCAAAAATTGAATAAAGCGGCACGGATCCGTAATGTTGCAGTGCGAAGACGATTGAATTTGAGACAAAACACATACAGAGAGGCAATCTATTATGACCTGACGAAACAATACAGCGATTATAAATGCATGCAAATTGGAGAAATGGACCATTTGTGCCAATATTGCAATGCATTGAAGTACCGCCACGAACCACTCGCTTTGTGTTGCGCAGGGGGTAAAATGAGATTGACACCATTGGTTCCATTAGGATCGTTCGTGTCTGGAAATGCACCAGATTCTAAGCATTTTATGTCTAACATTCTCTGTCAAACAAAATCGTACTTTTTACACACTTTTCTCCTCCATTTAGGACACAAATGGCAATTTATGAAACTGCTCTTTTGGTGAGACAAAAAATAAACAATCAGACTGCTTTCAATGAAGAATTTAACCCGTTGAGTATGATACGACCAAATCTGGTTCTGAAACAATTATCCGTTGAGTATGATACGACCAGATCTGGTTCCGCGTTTTTTTCACTTCTTTGACGTTCTCATATTTATTCATAATTATCTAATTGTTTTACAAAATGATATTTCAATATTCTATATTCGAAATTTCAATGCAATCATTGTGCAGTTGTTCTTTTTATGATTGGTGTAGTAGTTTCGTAGTTATAGTACTTTAAGTCGATGTCGCCGAAAATCCTGCAAAAGAGACAGATGCATCCATGAAAATACCCATTTACTCCAAGGGTTAAACAAACAATGCAAATTTCAAACAACTGTTGATGAAAATTACCTATGTTAACGCCATCTGCTGCTAAGCGAACAAATTCGTGGCGAGACGAAGTTCGCCGGGTTCCGCTAGTAATAAATATTTTTGAATTTCTGAGAAATACGTGTTTTTTTATTTGCCTAAACCTATCTCATTATCAAGATTATTTTTTGTTTGAAGATCTTGGGCTACAAAGGGTTAAGAAGTGTGACCATTTGTTTCAAATTCTGTACTGCATCCACTATCTGGATAAATTTTTCAGCTTTTCCAAAACTTTTGAGGGGTTAAAATTACTACTACAATCCTAGTATGCCAGCGCCAGGTGTCCCGGGGTCTGGCCTGCCGACTATAACCCAGCATTGTATGGCCAAATACTGTCTGATCTTAAAGTATCAGCTTCTACAAAACTCTTTCACTTTTTTGTCGCTGCCTCTTGGCCTACAATTGCTTCATTCGGTATTATGACAGTTTCGCTTTTTATTACACCTATAAAAGAATAGACGTATTTCTGGCTCTCACGGTGAGCATTTCTACGATTCGTTACTTCTTAATATTAAAGTTAAAAGTGACGGGTTGAGGCAATAGTATCTTCACCCTCACGCTGTGATTATTTTTAAGCAAATTCCTTATTTTGTGATAGTTTCTAAGTATAATAGAAAGTCGTTATCATTGAACGTTTTTAGAAGAAGAAAACATAAATAGAAACTTAAATATAAGAGATATAAAAAAAATTATATAAAATATAAATATACATATGGACCCTGTAAAACTATGTATTAAATTACTAACTAAAGTTTAACAACGGCCTGGTTATAATTTGTAAAGTTGCGATCTGTCGACTTTTACAAAGTTGCAACTACAAATGGGCGAGTCCATTAAAAGAGCACTTAATAAAATAGGTACGAAATACGAGTAAGTATCTTAGGGTCAGAATAGCATAAAAGACTTGGAAATCAATGAAAGTCGTTAGACACAATTCTCTGTCACTTCGTAAAGGAAGGCGTCTTTGACATACTCTATGCGAGTTTAGCGAAATGACTGGGACAACTAGAAGTGAATCAATCTTGCATTTTCCTTTTTAGTTTTAAATTATTATGAAAGTGCTTGCAGCATTCTTTTAAACTTGGCGGTCACTTACAGTCTAAATTTCCATAATAGAGGTAGATGAGGCTCTAGAAGGGGTAGTAGGCACAAAAGGTTCTATGCCTTCTTCTATGTTTTTATTTTTATTTTATTTATGGTAATGTACGTAATATGCAACAAGCGTAACAAATCATACTTAATATCTACACTTTAAATAAAACCAACAGCAAGTTGTGTCACGCTAAGATCGGTCTCATGTCACCCAACTAAGTAAACACTTGTTCTAGGGCAAACATATTAGACAAATACTAGTTTAAAAACAAAACATATTCAAAAGAAAAAAAAAGTAGTTTAAACAAAAAGAAAAGAAGCGAAAATGAAAAAAAAAACCTGGATTAAATAAAAATATGTATAAAAATAAAACAAATTAATATATAATTTTATTTTATTTTTATTTTCTTTATTTTATTAATAATTATAATAAAATAAAACATGTAAGTAAATAAATATTTAAATACACTTATCCTTCGGTTAATAATAAACAATATAGTAATAACTTAAATTAAAAATAAAATTTGTAATATTTGTAAGAAAAATAAAGTCACAATAAAATTATAATACCAGTAATAGTAAAGTTTCTAAAAAAATAAAATACTCACAAAGAAAAATTAAAATAATAGTAATAGTCACAAAGTGCAGCCAAATAAAGCTAGATACGAAGTTCAACAACTATATTTTAATATACGAGTAAGCAGATTTGATAAAATTAATCAGGTTTCAAAACTTGCGGAGATTTGACATTTTGAATAATTCCAACTCTCTTCTTCAACTGCTTCCACATGAAAAATTCACGTTTAAAGTTGTTCGATTATTAAAATAAAATGTAAGAGCGCTGAAATGATCAATATAAAATTATCCACGGAAAAACCCTTAACCAAATCATTTAAATATGAATGATGGTATCTGTGTAATCAGTACCCAAACCAAGAAGAAAAATATGCGGAGAAGACGATCTGCACATGTTGTTCTATTTTAAAACGATTTACTAAATTTCCTGTGCTTGCGCTCCTAAAGCTAGCGAGAGTGCGATTTTTGGAGATTATGGTTTGTTAAAGAAATTTAAAAGAGATAAAACAACAAATATTTATTGGGAAACTAACTGTCTAATCACGGATATTATAAAATTAACTTTTGCAAATAATATGCCAAGTATAAATAATTCAAATTTTTGACAAATCCAAGGCTACAGTTCTTTCACGTTGAAATATTTGACATGATACGATCATGAGTATAATCATATATATTTAATACACCATAAAATTACACAGGCAACAGAAAGTACTTAATCCCAAAAAAGGAGAACAATTTATGCACAGAAACACTTGCTTAATATCGCTTCTAGACTGTTCAACAAAATGAATGGTGTTTTTCTGCAGGACAGAGATATAGAACTAGTCACAGCGGAAAGAAAGTCACTTTTAATTTAGTAGTGTCCTGATCATCATCATCATTATAACATAAACAAGAGTTTTTTTTTATTTTTCAATAGGATAAACTTCATTTTTTACTCGTCTGCCTATCAAAAAATGAGGGTTGTGTTGAGGGTTCATCTATGTATGTTATCCATTTCTTTATTCTACCTTGACTTCTAAATGCTTGAACCAATTTAGAAGTGTGTAGTACTGTTAGAATAGTTATATCATCCTGAGTTTCACGGGGTACGTCCGACGACCTCATGCTCTCATATAAGAAGAAAGCAGCATCTCTTATATATAATTCGCCGTGTTACGTGTTGGTTACATGACAGTCATAATTTGCCAGTTTTTTTTTTCGTTCTTCTTCGCGGCCGCCATGAATAAAACCTGTAGGCCCAGTAACGAATAGAAGTTTTTAAAATATAATTTGGGCAAAGTAAATTATACAAAATGTACCTCAACTGTTTAAATATCAAGTAGGTAAATAATGGTCTAAATGTCCAAATTTCAAGACATTTACAAAAATATATCGCGTTTAAAGTCAATTTAAAGTGTAATTGAGTACATTCCGGAAATATACAAGTATCTATATGGATAAATACATAGACTACAAATATTTCATAAAAAAATGTCATAAAATAATTATAAATACAATAGGTAGTTTGCTTTCTGTAACGGTAGTAGTGTAAATTATTCATTTCAATATTTATTTGTACTTGTTTATTGCTTATATATTACGTTTAATCTCACAAGCAAATTTTGTCATATGCGCTAAAAAACACAGTAAGTGTGAATTCTAGATGCATCACTTAGTTCGCCACTTGAACCAGAATTATTGTTCGACCCTTTTAGAAGGCGCTAGCTGTGACGGGGCAATGGGATAAAGCTGGGCGGTGAGAGAGGGCGGCGGTCGAGGGCGGGAGGACAGAGTGGGGGGGGGGGGGGGAGAGGGAACCTTTTGAAATATGGCGAGTGTGGCATTCGCGACCCCCTCTGAGTGGATTCCAGTAATGCAGCATGAGGCTGCTTGGGTAGGCTTCAGGCCGCAAAAAAGTCAGCGCGGCGATGCACAGAGCATTGTCAAGTCAATAACCTAGCTGTAAAAGACAGTAGGGCGGTGTCGACTGCAACGGGCGAACCCGTCACCCCAGGCTGGTAAAACGATATATAATCGTTCTTTCAGCCGTGGGATGAGCGTAGAAGACTTGGAGACAAGACAATCTTTTGTCTAGCTCACCAATAACCCGTTAGAGCCCGACGCCTTGCGGCGAGGCACCGGAAAGATACCCAGCGAGTAGCGTAGCCCTCTAACTACCAGTTTTGGTAGGATATCTCCGTCTGGAATTAACCTTCAGGATACCTCCTTCCGCCCGCCTGGTTACGGGTCCGAAGTCGCTTACGCCGCCTCTACCTGTTGTATTACAGCGGTAATTCAATAAGAATTTATCGCGGACCTGGGCGTTCTTTGCCTGTAGTGCCACACGGGATCGAGTGGCCCAAGGTCATTTCAAGAGTGGCATGACAACAGGTCAACATCCACCCTCGATGCTTAGGAAACAGTATATTTCCATAGTCTCCAGACCTCTTCAGAAATTGGTCAGAATGCACAACCGATTGGCTTCGCCGAACGGTGCGTCAACCGTCCAGTGGCGCCGGGATGCAATCCCGTTGGGAGAAGCCGGTCCACCAGCATTGAGGCCTGAGACTTACCTGGGGTAGCCTTCCCCACGAGGAGGTTTCTGAATAGGAGCTGAATCGTGAATTGAGCCGATCCGAGAACAAAGAGGATCTTGTGGCCAAAGGCTGCACAAAACCGTTCGCCAGATGTAGAAGATAACGGTCAAGTACGAGTTTGACTCGTGAGCCGATGGTTTTGCTCCTAAGCCGGGCGTCTACTTAAGGGGGAGCCTGGTTTAGACGGCCAACAAAAAACATGAATTTCATGTTTTCTTTTTAACTCAAAGTTGAAATCTATTCATCAATCTTTTATCTATGTAAATAGCTGATAGTCTCAGATTGCTGTTAGTGTATAAAACTTACTACTATTCTTTAGAGAAAGCTTTAAAATCGTTTTTCTCAAAACCATATTTTTTCGTTTAGCGCCGGTAAAACTACTTGAGGGAACGAGTTGTTCAAAAAAAAATTGGAAAGACTATTACATTTTCTTTTATTTGAACTTAAAAAAAACTTAAAAAAGTGTTTACTAGTTTCTAGCAACTGCCCTAAGCCACCCAACTGCGCCTGCCCGATCGTTCATAAAGAAGGCGAGATTAGGTATCTTGGTTTGACCATTGATTCCAAGTTAACCTGGAAGAACCAACTAAATGAAATTACATCACGCAGTCGAAAGTTAGTATACGTCTTTCGAGAGCTACGTAATATTCTGGCAAAACCGACGTTAAAAATTGTGTACATGGCGCTTTGCCAAAGCTTATGGATGCACGGTGTCATTGCTTGGGGGGCCTGTACGAAACAAGTACTTGAACCACTGGTTAAAGCCAAGAAATTATTATTGAGGGTTACTTACAGAAAACATCCCCGCCATGACTCTGACTTGCTGTTCAGCGAAGCAAGTGTTTTGGATATTCGTCAGTTGTTCGTGAAACAATGCCTAATACATTTTTACAAGACTTTAGAGAAACGTTCCCGAAGCCAGCAGCAAAGACCAACTAGAATGGCTGAAGGGACGAACTATGCAATTCCTTACGTACATACAACCTTTGCCCAAAGACAGTTGTATTTCATTGCCCCAAAAATTTTTAATACTTTAGAAGAGCCAGTAAAAAATGTTCAAAATGTACACCAATTTAAGATAAAAGTAAAAAAATGGCTCCTTTACAAAGTAGGTCGTACAAAGACTGAAAAAGAATTGCTTCATACAATAATTTAAAATATGTGTGTATGTTGATGTATGCGTGTGTGTGTTATTATATATGTATGTATGTTTGTATGTGTATATGTGTATATATGTATGTAACTAACCCTTTATCATATATATTTGTATTAATATGTGTACTATTTTATGCCATTATCTTAGTGTTAGTATTGAAAGTAGTCTATTAGTCAGTACTACTCTAACGTCAGTACTACTCAAAAACAAAGGCTATATATTTCGTATGCCCAGATACAGGCAGTTCGGTCTAGTTGGGCATTCGTCTAGAATGATCGTATGGGTAGTGTTCATTTTCTTATTGCTTATATAAATAGTTACAAATCATATCTGTACGATGTCATTGTTAACTCTCTACCAAGTTGTAACAAATAAAAAATAAAAAAAATAAATAAAATAGTTAAACAAAAAAAAATGGAGCGAAAATCGATTTTATTTTTTAATCCTTGAAAAGTTATATAAATGATAACTTGTAGTTAACTTTTAGTTCATCTACAAAATACATATGGAAAAAATCATATCTTACTTTATTTTTTGTTTCATTCAAAATTACGCTCGCTATTACCGGCGCAAGAAGATACCGCCATTTCTGCAGCGGTAGAAAAAATTGCAATTCTAGATCTCAAAAATAGTTTTTTTTACTATTACAAGGAATATATTTTTTTCAACTGTTAATTAAACTGATATAAAAGATTCATGATCAGATTCCAACTTTGAGTTGAAAAAATACCTGAAAAACCTGTTTTTTTGGCCTTCTAAGCCAGGCGCCCCCCATAAGCTAAGCTGTGGCTGAGTGCATACTGCCCAAAGCGGTGTTGCTGAATTTTATTTATATAAACTTAGAAAGACCTACGAGTATGAGATGCTATGAGAAGTGCCGAGTTTGAGAGGAGTATTATAAGCGTTGTCGCTTTTCATACTGGTCTATAGGATTTTTAAATAGGATAAAACGAATTTACCGCAGGAAGTTGTGGCATCCGATGTTGCAGCCACTGCTGTCGACGGTAGACTAAAGTACTGTCAATCGTCATTCGTTGTTAATCTTTCGTCAATCGTCAATCGTCATTCGTCTTTTGCTATCATAGTCACTTGACACAATCACTTTTGGGTGGGGGGAGGGGTGGTCAGGGGAAGGGGAAGTGTTGGTGGGGGCGGGGAAGGGAGGTTGGGGAGTTGTGGAGCTGTTAATGGGATTCGTGCGCGTGGGGAGGGTGGTTTGGGTGGAGGGGGGGGGGGGGTTGTCTGCTCTCCGGGAAAGTCTTGGGGTGAAACAACCCATTTTTAAAAAATATACTACGTAGATTGTATTCTCATAAACTTTTAACAGATGTCTCAGGCTATTTTATATATCCTGAAATATTTATGGTAAAACATTTTTTTAAAAACCTACGATAACCTTGAAATCTTAGGTTAGAAACTAGTTTTCTCTAAGGCTGTCGATGATTTCTCTGATTTGCTCCCTCTTAATAACTAGGTAAACATATATTTTTCACTTTAGTGTCTTGAGCAAATATCATGTCTTTAACATAGAAACTGGCCATGATTTATTTAAAACCAAATGTGAAGCTTTAGTGAATGAAGTCTATTTGGCACGAAACTTTGTGAAAGTACCGACTGCTCTTTGTCCAATTTTGTTAATTTTGCAAATCTCATTGAAATACACGATGAAAATTCTAATAAATGAAACAAATTACAGCAAATGATTGACAGTTGGTACAATTACATTTGCATTTAGACAATAATATGGAAATATTGCTTGTAAGACAAAATGGTAATTTCACTTTGAAGCCGTGAACTTTTAAATTTTCCTAGTAATATCGCACATGTAGGCCCTATTCCTAGCACTCCAGCCCTTCCATGGATTTAGGGCTTCATTTAACTCATTTTGGTTTTGCAGGCTTTTTCGTGTGATCCAGATATAGAAACTACGATAAATTATAATGAACTTACTTTGTTCTTTATTCGAAATGCATTGGCACGTGTACAATGTGTCTGTGTTAGAAACGGTCTATGAAATTTTATTAAGTATGTGAATTGATCTTCTTTTTATCTGCTATTCAGTATATAGTTTGATTTTACCGCCAACGTGCTGTCTGATCATCCGTTGTAAAATTAGTAATTTAGTCTATATCCTCCTATCTAGTACGCACGTTCGCCTTTGTGAGATTCCGCTGTCAGCGTCGGTATTAGCCTATCCGCAGCGGTGTGCACACGCCCGTTACTCCCGTGAAATCTTTTTCTAATATAACTCTTGGAGCCATGGAAATGATAAAGTAGTAGACCCCAGGCAGTCCAGAGCCGCTTTGCTGCCGATATTTCTACCGCAGCCCTTGATATTCGCCTTCTTTTGCTGAGTGTTAACTCTGCCTCTCCTTCGTGAAGTGCCTTCTCTCTCTATGTTTTGATGTCATAATAACCATCACCAGGTGCGTGCCCGGAAAAATGAAACGATTCGTCGATTATGCCTGAATTATCACTGGAGCGTCTACATCATGTAGTGCGGCGGTCTATCATTTCTTTACGTTTGTACGTCGCCTTCGGTTCCGTTTCCTATTTGCGTCTAAATATTATTGTATCCTAATAAAACCGCTCTATATTTGTTTAATTTATCCTATTTTTGTAGCGATAGACTGCAATAGACCGAACAGATAACGTATTCATTTAGCATTTCAATAAAATCTACTATACTTTAATTTGTCTTTGTTTATACCTCCTGTATGTGCTTATATACCACTCTACTTTGTATCGGTTTTTCAAGGCTACTTTAGAGCTACAATAGTAACGTACATTTGCTAGTACAGCTGCAAAGCTCTAGGATCGAGTTGCGCCAACATAACGGAAGAATGGTTTCAGGCTTGACATCAGCAGAGGCGCCAACTTTGAAAGTCGAACGCGGCAGCTTCCGGTGCGACGGGCGTGCGTGTGACGTCACTCGGTCCATTAACAGGAAATTAACCGCGGCCGCCTCCCGTCCCCGACTCAGAAACGACAGAAACCAAACAGAAAATATATATTTTCAGTCTTGGAGACCCGCAGAGACTTCGGCCTGGCTCTCGAGCCGGCAGCAGCGTCCGCAGAAACAGAAAATGGAAGAAGTGGCTAGATTATAATGGAAAATGTAAGATTTTGGCGCGTGCAGAATCATTATACCAAAGTGGAATTATCAAATGTGTGTTTTCGGCGCTATACATCGACGACTAATAGTATCATTGGTAGCTGATATAGAGGCTACCCCGACATTGCAATTACAGAGTAATTAGATTAGAGAGAGATTAGAGAGAATTAGAGAACTAAACTCTTGTCGCATTTAAGAAAGATATATTCAGTACAAACTCTGCACGTTGACGCAGATGGAATAAGGATTTTATACTTGAAATTACATCGTAAATAAATTCCCACTCCTTCACGAATTCTGCCATTTCTGTCGTCATTTGTATCCCGGCAGAGGGTAAAGATACGATTCGAAGGTGGACTTTATGATTGCTTCAATAAGAAGGAGTGTATGAAGTTTCAGTCCTTAACAAGTCTGTCTAATGTTGAGGTTTATTCTGAGCGGTAATATAACGTGCATAATAGATATGTTTGTCAGGAGATAGGAATATAATGCATCGTTGAGTCGGTGGTATGATAAATCCAGTGTCGTTGGCAGTAAAATGAACTTGATTCCATTTTTTTTTAATATCATCAACGGAATTTCACGTGTCACCGACATCGTGACGTTAATCGACGAATATCGGAGGTTATTCTTCTTCTACCACTTGTACCTTATTCACTTGGAACCTTAGAAGAAAATAAAAAAACAAGATAACAAACGATCGCAACTACAATCTCGGCATAATCTTCATGACCTTAATGACCTCTCTCTCTGTGATGCACGCCAGACAAGATTATGCATGCCAGACAAGAGATACACATTAGAAATTTTCTAGAAATTTACTTTTATAAAACTTTAGAAACTTTTGCAAGGACGGTAACTAAGCGTCAATATATTATGAATTATAGACACGCCCGGCTTTTAATGTTTATGATAAATCCAGCAGGTAGATTTTAAACTTAGTAATCTAGTTTAAATGGGTGTGAAATAATAATAAATAAATAAATAAAATGATAATAAGTGCCGAAACAAAAGCTATGCATGATAATAACTGAATTATCTACGCCTAATTGGTTCTTTTATTGTCAGAGCAAGCAAGCGGTCTGGTATGTTTTATTCTGGTATTTTGCTTCGTTATTTTGAGTAAGGCGTAAAAGTGGTCTATAATATCGCCGTCCAGGCGGCCGGAGGCTGTGGCCGGACGGAAAATGAATAATTTCTTAAGGCGACCCGCAACAAAGGCTCCAGAGAAAGGTAAGAGGAGGACGTGAAAGGTGTTAGGGCGAACGTCGCGCGGCGGACGGGCCCCGTCCACCACTTCAGGGACGACTTAATGAAATTTATATTGCCTGAAAATGGGGCGCTGCCAATTATCTCCCGTTCGCGTATCACAAAAGGGGCAATTTCGCCGGGCGTCCGATAGAGCGCGCGCCTGCTGACGGAAATTGATAAGAAAATAAAGCCGTCATTACACCAATTACCCTCAAACTACGTCCGCTCACGTGTAGTCGAACCGCTGCCACAGCCTCTACTGTCTCTGCGGGTTTCGTCGACGGGCTGTGTTGTTTCCCTGATAAAGCGAATGAGTTTGGCTTGTTTAATTTGCTTGCTTAACCCTCCGTTAGTTGGAATATAGAAGCAACGTATTATGCAAATATAGATTTTTAATTTCTTAAATAAATTACAACGAGTCACACGAAATACTTAAATAGAAAAAGCTTCTGTTCGAGCTAAATTCGTATTTTCCCATTCTTATAAATCTTACTCGCTGAAACAAAACGAGAACGAAACGAGAGAGAATTCTAGGCGAGCGACAGCGGGCGGGTGCGAGTCTGACTGAAAGCGTTTGTATCATCCAAAAACTTACCTGCAAGTAGCTAAGGACTTGTGGAAGGATTATGAGCGTGATGTCCCTTTGGGAATGATATTCATGTGATTGGAAGAGATAGTCGGCGACGAGCGCGGATAATGAGAATACAACGATTCTTATAAATCCTACTCGCTGAACCAAAACGAAAATGAAACGAGAGAGAATGCTAGGCGAGCGATAGCGGGCGGGTGCGAGTCTGACTGAAAGCGTTTGTATCATCCAAAAACATTCCCTGCAAGTAGCTAAGGACTTGTGTAAGGATTATAAGCGTGATGTCCCTTTGGAAATGATGTTCATGTGATTGGAAGAGATAGTCGACGACGAGCGCGGATAATGAGAATACAACGGGCATTGAACATGTTCGACTCAGACGTTTATGCAAATATTTGAGTAAACGATTCCGGTCAGTATATACTTACCGGTTTCTAATGGTGCTATGCAGCTTGGGTGGTGTTCCAAACTTCATGTCACCTGGCCTGCCCAACTCACGGTTCATTTACTATCTAGGGCTTACTCTCTCAGGGCCGCTGTTAGTTTTCGCCACGGCTGTAATACTGCAGTCGGAGGCGGCTGAGATCAGAAGACCGCGTATTCGGGGGATTACCTCAGGCGGAACTGGGCGGTTGGAGCATTATCTGCACTTGCGGAAAAAAAACGGAGAAAGCCCCAGCCGGCGAATAACCAGAGGGGTCTGGAGACGTATGTTTCCTATGACAGCGAGGGGTAGTTATTGAACTGAAGTCTTCAACCCTTGAATCGATCTGTTGGCCACCCGATCCCGAGTGACCATGGCGTTTCGCAAAATATTCAAACTGTATAACCGCTTACGTCAGGTAAGGGCCGCGCAAGCGTCCTCGCACCCGTGACCAGACCAGAGGACAGATAAATCCTGCCAAGTCTGGTAGTAAAGGCGTGAGGTTGGCCCACTGCGTTCACTTTTAAGTGCCTCGCGGCAAGGCGACGGCCTCTTACGGGCATGTTAGCGGAGCTAGGCTGTGGACTGTGTTGTCCTCTTCTTCTGTAATCATCTCTCGGCTAAAATAATGATCTATGTATCGTTACAACAGCCTGGGGTTTCGGTTTCGCCCGTTCACGACAGCTCCAAAGTATATACTGACCGGCAAAAAAACAATATAATTTCGGCGCAACAAGACATCTGTGTATCAGATTTCCAGTCTACAGTCCAATATTTCGACATTGAAATATGACTAATGCGCGCTTCAACTCTTGCAATGACCAAATGATGCCTGCATGCCAAATTTTATCTCAATCGGATTAAGTGTTTCGGCGCCATCGTGGAGGAATATATTCGGACACACCGACACACAGACCAACAAAGACCCAGACTGAATTCCATCTGGAAATAGCCTTAATCGTCTCAGGTGTACTCAATGGCCCTTATTCCGTTTCTCGCAGGCTAAAACTAAGCTGGTGCTAAAAATTAAGAACTTAAGCACTTTCCTTATTTAGTTGGTGTTTCGTTTTATCAAAATTAAGAACCGGTCTTAAATCCTAAAATTTCCGTTTTGGCTATGGCCGTTCTAAAGATGGGTCTTAATTTTGACAGCTAGCCGCCCGCAGCTCAGTCGCCCGATCGCTCGCCGCCGCGCCGTTTCGTGTTTGTACACGTGTCGTTCCGCGTTTTCGTTTGTTTTGATATAAAATAAAATAATAATAAGGAGAATGTGCCTTAACAAGAATATACAGGGCGATTTATCATAACCCACAAAAAAAATACACAGGATTTTCAGGGCAAGATATACATAGATATGAATAAACGATTACTTACAATAATCTGCACTCCTCATCCCTTCTTCGATTTAAAAACCAATGCTGAGCAAACATCTTTGAAAACTGCAACACGTAAAGTCTTCGGAATCACAAGCAAAAACAAGTTACACGACTGTCAGACGAAAACTGATCGAGTTTAGACCGTTCTTAGATAAGACCCCGAACAAGACCCATCCGCCATGACGGTTGTAGAAACGGAATACCAAAAAGGGTCTCGACGGTGCTTACCGCCAATTTAAGCACCTGATGATCTCTACATAAGCACGCGCCAGTTAGGACCCATGAAAGGGAATACCAAGACGTCACTTCAAAATTAAGTGTCATTTTAGCGCCCTTTTAGACCCCAATTTAGGCACCTGCGAGAAACGGAATATGGATCAATATGAATATTTCACTATTAATTTCGTAATAATAATTTAGCGCGTTCAGAATACTTTCCTTCTCATTCGTTAGTGGGTTTGAAAAATGTAATTGAGCCAACGCAATTTTCGCGAACTTCAGTAATTAGTTGTGAAGCCGTTTAAAGATTTAAAGAAAAAAATAATTAGTGAGACCTAAGTAAAATCAGCCACATTTTTATTAAAATAAAAAGTCGTTTATAAGCTCATTGCGCGAATTTTCTTTACAGAGAAAAATTGTAAGAAAAAATCTAATTACGCGTGGAATAAAAGCGCGGGAATTCGCAATCATTCTGGCATTTGTAAAATTGGTTGTTACCGCGATGAAATAATGTTCGCGTTGGAAAAAGTGAAATAGGGAATAAACGATATCAATTCTAGTACTCGCTTGTACCTTTATTGGTCAAAATAGCCATTGTGAACGAGACCCAGCTGTAGCAGAATGACTACCTAACTTCTACCCCATGATTGGGTTGTCGGTATTGATAGTCGTAGTAGGATTGCGAGATACGCAAATACTATCACTTTCCGGTCAGTCTTCTTAGAAATTTCGTATGGAGACTTGATCAGACTTCTTGACTCCGTCAACTTTACCTGAGCTTTCAACTGCAATGGTCGAACCCGTCACCTCAGGAAGTTTTAACAATATTGGTCGTTCTGTCCCCCGTGAGGTGAGCGTAGAAGGCTTAGGACGAAAACAGTCCACTGTCTAGTTACGCCACTCGTCCGTAAGAAGCAAACGATAAAACACGAGAAACCGAGTTTGCACCCAGCGGGCCAACACTCGCGCCCTTGCTTCCAGTTACAGACAGATTTCTCCGGCTTTCCGACTGATAACGGGTTCAAGGTTGCTTACGTGGTCCTCTAACTAATGTATGCGGCAATTCAGTTTGAATCGTCGTGGACCATGGTGTCCTTTGCCCGTATTTCACTCAGATTAGGATGGCCAATTGGTCGTTTCCAGAGCGCCTGTCATTAGGTCAACAGCCGCCCCCGCTATATAGGAAACAAAGCCGTTTGCAGACTCCCCCGGCTATCTGCCGGTGTGCACAATCGATTGGGTAACGCCGCGCGGTATGCAAACAGTCCAGATTCCCTGAAGAACTGGAACGCAGGCACAGAGACCTACCGAGCTCACTCTTTTGCGGGGAGGCTACCGTATGGGTGATGACACATTTAAGTATTAATGTTACAATGTGCTTTTCTTTAAATAAATGGTCGAGATATACTGAAGATTACAGTGTTGGGCATGTTTTTTATTTGCCTACCAATAGGAAGAATAACATTAGACAGGAAAATTTAATAAATAGTAAATGATGGAATTCTAAGGACAGTCAAATTAAACGACATATTTTAAAATCAGTGATTAATTTTAACTTTCCTTGCGAAAATTAGGTAGTTTTGTGCTCTCGTGTCCTGAATAATTTTGCACTGACAAAGTGATCGGAAATTGGAACCGTCTACAGATTCATAGTGTTTTTTTTGAGAAACTTTATCCTTTAGACAATTTTCCTATAGAAAACAACCGCAGGGCATCAAAAATACACGGAGTTAACATTTATAAATAGTCACGGTTTGGAATAAGTGAAATAAAAAGCAATCTAGAGAAATAAAGAGATCTCAATTTCTTTCTGCCTTCTTTTTTAACTTTCTTATAACCTTAAGAATTATTTGCTTAACCATAATCCCTATTTTGAAATCTAATAATAATCAAACCTGTAGTTTTATCTTATCTCTGTCAGAATTTTTCCGTTGTTTAACAAGTCGTCTTACCTGCGAACAAAAGAGAAAATGTTTTTAAATAAAGTGGTCAAGTGTGATTGGGATTTGAATCGCGCGTTGAGGGTTTCATACCCTCAAAAAAAAGTTATAGCTATGGAAAATAATCAAACAAAAACATCACCGAAAAAGGAAATTTAATAGCCTGTTGATATCAATAACTTTATAAGGTAAGTATGAGTTAGCTGACTATATTTCGACAACTTCTTCTAAACAGAGATAAAAATGGCAACAGAGATATTTTTTTAATATCAACAAGATAAGCTCTTTTGAATAGTATCATGACAGGGTTAAAAAAATCAACCAAATTACAGTCTTTTATATCACTTTATTTTTACTTGCATGCGTTGCTGTAGCAACTTTTTAATTCTGTTTGTTTTAAAAATAAACTACTTTAATTTTACGAAATATAACAAGCTGAACGGGCTGTATCTTCAATAGCGAGGCGCGCAAGCGACCTCGAACTCGTAACCAGTCGGGAGACCGTAGTAATCTGGTTGCAACTGGTAGTAAGGGCGCGAGTGTCGGCCCGCTGGGTAACATACCTGGCTATCTCGCCGTTAAGGCGTTGGCCTCTTACGGGCATGTGGCGGAGCTTGACGGTGGACTGTTTTGTCCTAAGCGTAGAAACGCTTTCCTCACGGGAGACAGATTTATCCAATTTCGTTAAAACTTCCTCAGGTTACGGGTTCGCCCGTTGTAGTCGACAGCTCTAGTTGAATCCTTGATATAAAGTGTCAAATTAATTAGCGAACTGGCGATCACTGATTTAGAAGGAGTATGATATTTCAAATATTACAGCATAATTAAATACCAATTATACCAGGTAGTTTTAAACAATGTGATTCTATTTTCCCGACCCATTGAATTAGCGCCAATTTAGAATGTTTTTGGCAATGCCATAGTGGCACAGTAAAGAAATTGTGGTATTATGGCCACTAGGCATAATTATGCCATTGGAAATTCCTCTATCGCAAGCCTCCCGGAGATTGCCAGAATAAAAGCCGCTCCCAAGGCAAGACCATCAAAGTATCGAGAGCCATGGAGGCCATTGACAGGATATTTTTATTCAGCTGATAACTGCTATAGTATTCGTAGTAGCAAAAGTTACTGCATAAAGCGATATTCATGAATGCAGTAAGACATTTTTATATGTAATTTTATAAGAAACGTTGATAATCTCAAAAGACAAGAGTATATTTTGTTCATACGTTTGTTTAACGTCTGGTTCAATCAACTCTTTAAATATTTCTTTTAAATATTAATCAGGAGTATTATAGAAGAATCCAATTTGCCCTAAAATAATAAATCGAAAGTTTGTATAAGTCCATAACAACTCTAAGTAAACTAATGCTGTTATTAAAGAAACTAAGTTAAGCAAAATTATGATAAAAATGTTCGAAGTCTTACAAATGCGATGTTTGAGGCAGATTTTTGGTGTCTTACTCCGCGACCGAATTCGAAACGAGACGATTAGAGAAAGATGCGATCTACTAACAACGATCGAAGAAAAAGTACAAAAACGTCGACTACGATGGTTCGGCCATGGTTGCCGAATGAACAATAATCGTATGCCACGTAAACATCTTTGGCGAGAGCGTCCGACAGAATGGAGAATTCAGAGATTGGCACCGAAGACAACCTGGCTAAATAACATCAAAGACGACCTTAAGAATCAACGATTATCGGCTAGGGATGCTCGAGACGTGGCAAAAAAATCGTCAAGAATGGAAGCGAATCGTGAATGGAGTACGAGATCCAGCTGCACCGACAGCAGCGTATTGGTTGCGAGGGCGACACCCTCCCCAATCGCCGGCTACGGAATAAATAATAATAAATAAAAAATAATAATGATAAAAATAAGATAGTAGGGAGTTGCCTTTTTTAGCTGCCAAGTGGATATACAGTATAGATCTACCTCAGTGGGTAAGGAAATAAGGAGAGTTATAACCCTGGACACTGAGATGTTTACAAAAATATTTGTATGGTGGTATGGCACATTAAATATGAGTAATAGATGTGATCTCCTCGACGTATAATTTACCGATAAGTACATTTAAAAGGACAATGGGTAAAAATGTATGGGTGCTGGGCCCACCTCTCTACATAACAATAGCGCATTTATTAAAAAGATCTATTTATCTAGAATATTTTTTATAATCACTGCACCTAATTATGAGACGTTTCGGAGTTTTATAGTTCGGAATCTTGTTAAGGCGCTGATATACGACTTTAATGATTTTAAACTGATAATTACGTCTAAACGAGTACTGCTTACGATTCGAAAAAAATATATGTTAAACAAGAATATATACCTACCTAATATTCTAATCTGTGAATATTTTAGATTTTGTTTATATTACATAGTGTAATTAATTTGGGAAATGAGGTCTAACCGAACACAAGAACGATAATTACGCAACTAGTATCTAGTGTATTATTATGTAACCTGCACCATTTTAAAGATAATTTAATTATCTATCTTCTTATCTATGATTTTTTTCGAAAAGTCAAAGAATAATATCCGATTTTGCTTATTCGAACAAAATTGGTGCGCGAGTTATAAAGCGGGCCTCGCCGGCGACGAGACTCAGTACGACTGCGACCACTGTCACGGGTGGATGCTGACGCTGCGCTCCGAACGAAAAAATTACGTTAATTAAAAACAAAATGGCCAGAAACTCAAAAATTTTAAAACTTAATCGCAGTATATTAGAGAAAAATAGATTATTAAGGTAAGTAACGTGTATTAGTGTATTATTACGTGTATATTATTACCATTTGTCTACTCTGATGCTCTTTGCCTGACGTCAAATTGGGGTGACCACACGAATAGGATTCGTGCAACAATTTTATTTAACTAATCAACACATAAAATAAATTACTTCTTTTATTTTATAAACTGACGTGATTACTGTTTTTATTTTAGGCGAATACGAAACAACACTAATTCTGAAGATGTAAATTCACAGACGAGGTGAGTAAACAGTGTAGGTAAACAAAACTACATCAAAAGGTAATGCTCACAGGTAAATGCATACCTAATTTAATATTTTGATATTAGTGTAATTCGAACAATAATTATGTTTTATCAGAACTTTAAAGTTTTATCAGAACTGTCGGAATCAGAATATTATTTTGAAATCAAATATCAAACTTGAATATTGAATTTGAAAATCGATTTAGGGCCGATTTATATATGAAACCTGCAAGTAAAAGTACACATATAAGTTGAACCATCGGTTTACTAAATTCATTCATAAAGCGACAAAATTTAATTCGGGTTTTCGTAGTATGACGTAAATTATACTTTGGTTGGAGGGGGTTGTTTTTGTTGCAAAAAGATAATTGTGGTTTTTAGCCAAAAATTTTGTAGTAATAATAATAAACCTACTTATAACATAGTTACGCGCATCCCTGACTCACTGACTGACTTTGTAACGCTGTAGGTAAAGACAGTATTTTTTTTAATTTGTCAGTTTTTAAACTTGAAATGCTACTTCTAATTTCGAATTTGAGATTGTACTTCGAATTTCAAACTTGAAATTGTGCTTTGAATTTCGAACTTGACATTCTACTACGAATTTCAAACTTGAAATTCTACTTCGAATTTCGAACTTGACATTTTACTTCGAATTTCGAACTTGACATTCTACTACGAATTTCGAACTTCAAATTCTACTTCGAATTTCGAACTTGACATTTTACTTCGAATTTCGAACTTGACATTCTACTTCGAATTACGAATTTAACATTCAAGTTCGAATTTCGCACTTGACATTTTGACATTTGAAATTCGGAATTTCGGTTAAATTTCGATG